>BMAT01013326.1:191085-205995 GCA_019649035.1 Elysia marginata | reverse complement strand
CCCCTAAAAATTCTAATTGTATGTTTACTGTAACCTAAATGATCTTTCAACTAATTTTAACTTTATCGTCATTTGAGACAATTCCCTGTGGGTGTATATTCAAACTATCCAAAATTGCCTGTATTTTATAAGACCTGACTTTCCCTTTAATTTTGCAGTTCAATTAAGACTCTAGAATCTAGATTTCTAGTCATACTGTTATATTTATTTACTAGATCTAAATCTAGTCCAGAACGGATTCTAGCAAAGGTTAGAAGTCAGACTGTGCAGTACTAATCTAGATCTAGATCTAATAATTAGGGTACGTGGGAAATTTAAAAAATCAGGCTCGCAACCCTCAACATAAGCACAAACACGCTTTTGATTATCAAGTATCCTGGTAGTAACAGCATCAGTAGGCTACTTTGTTATTTTGATTTTTTGACTGACAAGTGACATTAGATTTAGATCTAGAGTCTAGCTCATGGAGTACACTTGACATTTACTTGACACAGATTAAACGATCGATATCTAGATCTTGCCCGATGACTACACTTAGATCTGCATTAGGCTACTTAGCTCGCGTTCTTTAGTAAATTTATAGATCGTGCTGAAGAGATACAATGCCCAGTTCGCTAGAGCAAAATTCCCTGAATTCGAAGAAAAACATTGTTCATAAAATCTGCAAAGAGGGCGGTATCGAGAACGTGATTTCGATATTACTAGCACTGACGGTGGAAAAATAAAGCCGAAAAACGAAACGAAATCGATATACTGTATCGTCACGGTTATCTTTGTGGGCATGTGTATAAATGGCTGCTTCCTGCTAGGCCTATGGAATTCAGTACGGAAGTTGAACGTACGTAACGTACATCGCGAGTTTCATAGTGTCATTAGTGGGATTAAAAAAACCAGAAAGTCGTATTTTCCATAGGAAAATCGTACCAGCGTATTTTGGGCGAAAAAGCGTACGAAAATACGGGAAGACATGCGGGTTGGCAGCTCTGCTAATATTACATCTGACCAGAAGCCATATAAATTCAGCAGCGTTATGCAAAAACAGAACACATTCATCATTAATATAAATATATCATAATAATAGTTTTATTTTTTTCTATGAAATTTCAAAGCAAGGAGATTTGATTGATTTTTTACAAATTTGAAACTGAGAAATTGCCTGTGGCTCAGAATGGGACTGGGGACTTTTGCTGGGAGTTTTGGGATTGGGGTAAGATGTCACGGTGTCTACACAGTTTTTTATTTCACTCTCAGAATAAGACTTCTCACGGAATAGAGGAAAAGATTAAGGCTGTGTGGTGGACGGCTCAGGCTGATGAAGGGCATGACTGTTGTTTGAGTCAGATCTTTTTTGAGGCATTTGCTTGGCATCGACTTCTGCATACATGAAGTGTTTCCGACATTTATTCATTTTCCAAAACATTTGCAAACAACTAATTTTTATATTCTTTTCCCATTGTTTTCTTACATATGGATATCTAAGTCTGTAAGTTTGTAACGTCGTTTTGTCTGTGTGTCATATATTCACACCTCATTGATAGTATAAAGAGGTCTGAAAACTTATACAGTTACTAATACCAATTTGAGATATCTGATAGGCGTATTCTTCAATTCAATTGAGGTCAAGGAAAGCTCCTTTGAAACTTAAAATCTTAATCGAACACCAAGCTCTAGTTCTAAGCATAGCCATTACCAAAGCTTGATATAAGCTTTCAACATGGCACATCAAATGAGCTTTATTGGTGCACCTTTTCTTGGAAGGCATAGAAGCAAGCATTCTTTTACCACAAGTTTTATCTTTAAATTGTTACAAACTTGAACTTAAAAACATGCTGAGTTCTGGAACATACAAAATAACACCAGAAAAGGAAACAATTGATAAACAAATTTAATTAACTTTTACATACCATAAAAAAGATCAGAAGACAGAAGAACACATTTGATTAATAGTTTTGTCCGCTTCCCAATTCCATCATGATATCTCCATTAGAAAATAAAAAATTAGTCTAGAAATGTGGAAAGAAGAGGGACATACGGGGAGAGAGATGGCGTAGGATACAAACAAAACACAGCACAGGAAAACAAGTGAAATGGAATAAATCAGACAAAAGGAGAGACAGAGACAAAAAAGGTACAGGAAAGTATTTACACAATGTAGAAAAAAAACCCTGGTCTTATTTCATTTCTAAATCCTATGCTGTTGGAAGAACCAACATTCAAAAAATTGTTTGTATTCAGTATGAGATAAAATTTTGAATATGAGATTGAGAAGAAAAAAGACAATGCACTGAGCCTACACATGCCCTCTCATATTTTGCTGAGTTTCAATTATGTTCAAAAATGCTTACCAGAGCCCAACTCCTCTGGGTGGATGTCTGTATTGGTTTCTGTTTCTCCATGAGACAAAACCTGCAACAACAAAAAAAACCCAAGGTATTTAAAGATAATAACCTTTTTATTTTCATAGCAAGAAATTTTTTTTAACTGCAATGGATCGTCGATTAGTATTGAAGATATTTTACACATAATTTTACTTTCATGAAGCCCATGAAAAATTTCTATTGACTGGCAGTCAGCAAATTAGAAGCTCCTTATGCCCCACAATCTGCAGTGGACAAGCAAAAGGCATCATCACTGAGATGTTAACTGAAACTGGGTACTGCATTTTGATTGACCTAAGGTCACTTCCCACACCGACCTGTTGGCTGGTCAAGTCATCCAGATTGAAGGTGATGACCGAGCCTGAGGGCTCCACGCTCACAGCGATGGGCAGCACACCAACTTGCTGTTGGCCTGACTGCTGCTGCTGCTCAACTGCGCTTGGCTGGAGATGCAAGCAGACAGTAAGCGGAGTTAATGTCAGCTTGACTCCAGCAGGATGACAATGGGAGCATTGGAAATATATTTCCAATACCAATAAAACCATTTCAAACTTTTTTGTCAATATTGGCACATTGTTACGGTTCCAAGATGCAAGCACTCTAATTAATAGAATAGCAAACACATACATAACATAATGGTACAGTGGCATATGAGAAAAATGATGACAACATACAGTGCAGAAATTTTAAACAGGCAGTAATACAAGTATAAGACTCAATATTTTAAGATAGTTATGGTTGGGCATGTTTTGTAAGTCCAAATGTTTAGTTTCCCATTGAAAAGAAAACAGTTAAAACTTCACATGGAAGATAAAACTGTCCATTATTACACAAAATACTCAAGAAAACCAAGAACAAGTCGTGGAATTCAAATGCTGTACTTTGGTCGAGCATGGTTATTCTAAGAAACCAATCAACAAGTTTTAAACACAAAGACACAGTAAATCCTGTTGGAGTGCTAAGGTCATTTCTATCTTCCATTTAAACATTAAAGGACTGCAGTGACCAGAGAAAAAAATAAAACACCTTTAGGGTAGGCAACAAAGTGAGTGTTTTTCTAAAGTAGACAGAGCAGAATAGCAAAATACTGAGCTGATCATATTTAACCCAATCCAAGCTAAATCCAAGGAGATAAATCAGCAGGAAAAAATTGTGTTAAATAGTCTGGAAATGATGGATCATGTATGCACTGACAAGCCAGGGTAGCTATCTTATACTCTACCCGAAATTTGATGGGGAGCCAATGCAGATCAATAAGGAGGGGGGGGGGGGTAAATTGGTCTCTTCTTTATGCTTTCATGATTAATTTGGCAGCATGATTTTGGATTTGTTGCAGTTTGTACAATATGTTATCCTGTAGGCCTGCGTACGAAGAATTACAATAGTCAAGTCTGGACAATACAAAAGAGCAGACAAGCTTTGTAACTGCTTGTTTAGAAAGATATAGTAGTCTTGAAAGTTGTTGCGCCTAGAGCATTTTGTATCATATGGCAAATGGTGCTTTTATAAACATTTAAAAATAAAATTGATTACCTTATGGGGGCTTTTCTGTTGCTACAAATTATATTTTAATCATTATATTTAGGTTAACCCACTTTCTGTTGAATTTGGGCCTATTAACTCACCGTACTGACAACTCGGAGGGGCCCAGTGGACGGCAAGTTGGCTATTTCAACTGCTGGAAGAATGCCCAGGGCAGGAGACGGGAGGCTGGCAGCCTTAGCGGGATTAGCCGACTGGGAGTCAAGCACAGAGTAAAACTGGCCTTGACCCCCACTGTGACTTCCACTGCTTGTCAAGTGGGCAACCTGAGGCGTAATGATGGCAGGAGCGGGAGGGGCGCGGGATAGCTGGGATGGCAGCGACACCAGAACAGGGTTTTGGTGGTGGTGGGATGACAGGGGGACAGATGAGAACGAGGTTGGGGTGATCGCCAAGGTTGTTGTTGTTGAAGACACGGGAACACAGATTTCCGGCTGAGACGAGGCTGGGTTGGACACGGTCAAGATCAGGGTGCCATCTTTGGCTGGTGGAGGGGTACAGTGATGAATTAACATGGGGAAAAACACAGACAATAATTTTTTAAACATGCATTTCAAACAGAAAAAAAACTGTACAGATTATTTTCATAATTATAAAAAAAGAGACAAAAACAGAGGTGGGGGCGGAAATAGTTAATAGAGGGTTTATGTAAAGATATCAGTTACATTAAAACTTAAGTTTTTGAATATGATAAAAAAAAAAAAGAAAGTAAAGTTTTATACTTGACTATTCATCCAATTCATTAGGCAGCAATTGCAGTATTTGTGGTTTTTGTTTTTTTCACCCATGATATTCAATAAAAAGATCCGTCTTCAGGTGTTTTACAAAGATGTTAAGCGTGCAGCCTTGTTTTGAACTTTATTTACAAATGCAAATATATAAATTTAGATGTTATGTATAAATATGGTGACAAAATGTTAACTTTATAACTAGCTTTTAACTATTTGAAAAATTGATCAGTATTATTTTTTGTACATCAATTAAAGAAAAAATATCAGCATGTGAACATGAGTAAAACCCAATCAGAAATGGTTAAAGACGCTGCTGTAAGCCAAGTCTCTTCCCTCAAAACATGTTCTTTGCCTAGTTTTTATTGCAAAATTAATTGAAATAATTTTTATTATTCCCCAAAGTTTACAAGGAAATGAGTGGTATAAGAGCAGAATTAAGTAGGATTTAACAGAAACAAATGATAATATTTATAATATTATGAGTCAAGTCTTGATCTACCTGTTTCTTATTTTTAATTGATTTTTACTTCTATCTTTATTTGATTATTTTTTTATCTACATTGTAATGTTTGAAGAGAAATGAATTTCATATGAATATTAGCAGGATTTGATTCAACAAGATAGTGTTTAGATCACTACAAATGAGTGAACCTTCGGAAATTTGAAGTCGAGAAAAAGCCATTTCAAAGTATTTTTTTCCTTTTTTTTTCAATACTCCGAACCAATAAAAGTTCTTATATCTTTTAACACAATATTGATAATTGCAAGCTGTTTTTCATGGTTTGAACCTCAGAAAATTTAAAATGTTAAATTTATCAGTGCAAGACAAAGTAAAAATTGTGACTTCCAATTCATTTAGACTGGTTGCCATATTTTATGAACCAAGGCTGCCAGCTACCCTCAGCACCTCATCCATTAACATTAGTTGCATTTCACTGAAATAAATATCAAGATATATGATGCAAAAACCAAGACTGCCACCTACCTTCCTGCTTCCCACAGCACTTCTGCCATGAACATTAGTTGCATTATGTTAAACTGAAATAGACATAAAGATTTATGATGCTACAAACCAGGGCTCCAACCCTACCTGTCTCTTCCCTCAGCACCTCAGCCATGCCAGGCCTGCCTGCTCCCCCAGCACAGGTTGTTGTGTCCGACACCCCTGCAACCGACTGCTGAAACTCCAAGTCTGCTTTGACCTCTCCTCTATCTACACCGTCATCAACCCCTTCATCATCATAGTCCTCATAGTTTTTATTTTCATCATCAACCTCCTCATCTGGATTGTCATTCTCATTGTGACTGTCATTCTCTTCCTCTTCTTCCCCCTCCTCTTCGTCCAACTGGTCCTGGAAGTTTATCTGAGCCTGGGCTAGAGAGCTGCTCAGCAAGTCAAGAGCGGGAGGATGGGAAGATTTCCCTACCACAGCCTGGCTTGATGTTTTTGTCGTCGCAACCCCTGCCCCAGTTGACAATAGTAGCGACGAAGACAGAAGTGTGGATGGCGGCATTTTGGACGAGGCCACAGCCAGTGGAGTTGTAGTCGTCACTGTGGCCGGTAAACTCGGTGTTTGTCGGTATGCCAAAGAGGATATTGGTAACGTTGATAAGGATGTTGTTGTTTTTGTTATGGTTGTTGCTGCTGCTGGTGTTGTTGGGCCTGCAACAATCACAACGGAGGACGAGAGAGGTACAGGAAGTGAGTGAGGTTGTGGTACAGCAACAGTGCCGCCAGCGTCTGACGGGGCCTGGTGCTGTTGGGGTGCCCTGACCTTGATAGCGGCTGGTGAACCAACCTGGTAGAACAGGCCTGTCTGTGTGTCTAGCTGGCCTTCCTTCAGACCTTCTTCTGGAAGAAGAAGTAAAAAAGTGAAGAAATTAACTCTAGTACAATGGAAACCTCCAAAATCAAAGTCTAATCATTTAAAATTCTCGAAATTCAAAGTTCTTCAGGTGAAAGATTCCTCCTCTTCAGCTTTGTATTATTTAATTTCACAATTCATTGTCAGTGAAGTTTAATTCCTTTAATTAAAACTATACTTGAAGAATATAGTGGCCTAACAGGTTTTTTTTTTCCCTTTTGATCTTAAGCACTTTGAAATACAAAGCATGAAAGGCTTCTGATTAGCATCCAAAACACAAAATTGTCATTCTGGGACCCAGACACAGGTGCCCTTGGCCACAGTATCGTTACATTTTTGCAAGTCAGGAGAAAGGTGCTATTATAAGAATAGAGCACTGAGGGGTTTATCTCAGCAGAACTCTACTATACTTGATATTTGCATTGACAAAGGGGTTAGCCTTCTATTGAAATGAATTCTCGATGCACAATTACCAGGAGAGACCACTGTAACCAAACCACTGAGGCCAGGCTCAGCCACAGGTGTCCCCGGGGGTGCCACTGTTATTGCAGACATTAAGGCTGAGCTGGGCTGCTCCTTCACAACGCCACTCAGTAGTCTAGACTTGGCCAGAATGCTGACCTGGTCAACAGAAGGAAAAAAAAACCAGAAAACTGCGTAAGAACACACTTACTGTTTGACCTACCATTGTTGATGTCAACCTTATGTCGCGAAATATATTTGAGCCTTTTCAAAAAAGAAACGACTGGGTCCTAACATTGAGGACCAATTTCCAAAAATCACTGCATAGCCCCAAAACTAACTTTTTCAATATTGCAAATCTTAAATTATATGAAACATGTAATGCCAAAATAACTTCTTATCCCATTTTATGCATGCAGAGCTTAAAATGACGGATGTCACTCTTACAAAGTGTTTTACTAAATAAATGCTGAATGGAAAATGCTTTGAAGTCAAAATTTATACATAACCTCTTCATCAAAAATATTAAGACATAATTGTATCTTCAATACTTTGGGTTACAAAGCCATTTTGAGGAGGGGTGTAGGGTTGTTGCAAGAACAAATAAGGAAACAAAATGAAATGGAATTACAGCGGTATGCGGGTTGACCTACCTTTGCTTGAGGCTGGGACGATGCCGTGGTGAGAACACTTGGAAGAACAGATGTCGTGTTTGTGGAAGTTGTAGAAGAAGCCTGAAACTGTGGTGTTGTATGTACAGTGGTCACAGAAAAAGACGGAGTAACCACTACAGGGTTGTCAGTCTCTGTGAGGTCAACGACTTCTTTGTTCAGAAGGGACATGGCTTGCTCTGTATGGGAAGTTTTGTGATTTATTTTTTTTTTGTAATAGGATTGACATAATAATTATTACCTTTCAACTCAAAGATTCGTTAAAGATTTGTTAGACATTTTAAAAATCTTTGGTGGCTATAAAAAAAAAAACCACTAATTGTCACTACGCTAGCAAAATATCATATCTCAGTTTCATAGTTTCAAAATCATTGACATTCTTCGGTAACATAATTTAGAATGAGGCCTTTTTTCCGCATCTAAAAATTGAATACAAAAGATGACACTGTCAAGTAATGACCAATGTAAATATGGAGTTCTTAAACAGCATCTTTACAACAAACTTCATTGTTGTTTGAATTTATGGTGAAAAGTATTTGAAACATGCAACATCTGGTAATGGCTGAATTAAAGTTTAAAAAATCTGTAGCACTTACCCAAGGTAAACACCTGCTCGGCTCCTGAGTCACTGTCCTGACTTGAGCTGAAAATCAGAATGAAAACCTGAGTAATATTCTAGCTAATGAGTGGTGGTGGTAGTGGTGATAATGGTAGTAGTGGTAGTGTTATTATTATTATCATTATTATTATAATTTTTTTATTATTATGTTTTGGAATAGCCCCGTTAGCATTATTACTATGCACCATTAGCATAATACTAGCTAAAGAGCCTGTTCTAAGAACAATACACAATTAAAAGTCGTATTGGTATCATTTGGAACAAACTATATTATCCGCAAAGTTATAACCCATAAGATGTGGGGCGGCATTCCAGAAGGACATAAAGAATTTATGAACTCCATGGGATATTTATGCTCATTTTCTTCAACAGAGTCTTGACTTAAATACTTTGACATCACCTGGAAAATTATCCATTATTTGGTCATTAGTCATATCTACTCCTTGGTTTGTTGGGCATAATTATGACTGAATGGGAAGACAACAATAAGGAATCAGTAAAACGAAGACAAAATCTAATAGCTCTTGCTTGAAAATTATGATCTAAGTAGTCTAGGATTAGTTCTAGTTTAGATTCTAGATCTAGATTAGATCTACATGAATTGCTAGATCTAAAGCGAAGATTTTCAAGCACAAATGATCCTACTAATCCTAGACCTAGATCTAGATTTCTCTAATAAGGGACCTGAGGATGCGATGTGGTCAAATCTAGAAAAAAGAAAAAGCATCATGTGGTCTGAATTTAAAATTTTGAGTTTGAAAAGGACATAAATCTATTTTCGTCTAAAAAGTGATCTATGTTTTTAAAATACTGGGCTCTTGTCATCTTTTTGTAAAACATTTCAGTCAAATCAAATCATGACTTCAAGGTCTTTTATCTAAAAATTCTAGAATTACAGATATTGTGCTCCTACTTTTTATGAGGCCAATATTGTTATATGCTAAATATAGATTTGCTATGAATAGATTTAAATGGAGAAAATAAAACTTAGATAGGCACCACGATTTTCACATAATTAAAAAAGCATAATTATTTGCAGAGATCACAGACCATTCTAAGTGCCCTCTTACATCAATTTAGTGAAATTTGAAATGGATAGACTAATTTCACAAATTTTAAGCCCGGCAAAAAAGCCTTTTCTGGCTGAAAGTTCATCTTTCCTTCCATCATAATATGAATAGTAATGTGTTCCATTTCTTTTGTAGTTATTTAAAAAAAAAATACTCATTCATCCTAACTGCTGGCTTTCTGCAAATGTTGCTACAATGAGCTGTCTTGTAAGTTGGAAACTGTGTCCTTTGATGCTTCTATTGTCTACTTCTTTTGATTTATCATGAATAAGAGCAAAAGATTTTAGCTGCAGCAAGTCAGTAAGCCAAATAAAAAAGTTTTTTTTCAAATTGGATGACTTTATTGGAGCAATACGTTGCATAAATCATTTTTTGTAGAGAGTTCCAACATAATTCTGAATAGACAAGTTAAAAAATGAGATGTTCAACTGCAATCATCAAGCTACGTGAAAGACATTGTAGACAGAAAAGTTTAAGAATTATAGGGGAAGGGGAAGACCTAGGCATACATATTAAATAGCGTAAATTTTAGAAAGGACAAGGAAAAACAGCACAGAAATTTTCAAAACCCAAAGGAAAGAGGAAACAAAAGCTCTCATTATGATGGCAGTGCCAACACCAAATGCTTCATGTATTAACACAGGGTTGTGACTGATTCAGTGAGGAAATGGGTGGAAAAGGAGAAAAAGGAACGTAAATGCAGATAGTACCCTTTGTCCTCTGCCATTGAGTCCATATTGCTGTCATCCAGCTGATGTTGGTTTGCACGCAGCTGGTGATGAGCACCTGCACCACTGCTAGATGACGAAGCCTGGGCATGACGCAACACAATTTGGCTAGAGGATGCTGGTACCATCTGGATCGGGATTTAAGAAAACTTTAAGTAGAGGCAATCTTAGTTGACGCGATAAATTACAACTCTAAACTTTACTATCCCGATCCTCTTAATTCAAAGTTTTTGTCTGTACCCAAGACATTCAAAGTATGTATTAGCTAAAAACAAAAATTTTATTTTAAGCACATTCAAGCATTGAAGAATTTCTTCAAGGATAGAGTTGCTGATGTGTTCAGTAGTCCTAACCTGATGCTGAGCACCAACTCTACTCTCCCCACTGTCAGGATGGTCAAAGTCATAAGGATCTGTTCCTTGAGCTGAGGTAGAAGAAAAATAACAACAACGAAAACAACAGGATTACGCGAGTGAAATATTTACAGGCTTACTGAAAACATACCATTGATTCTACAAAAATCTCACTCTCAGAATGGTCATGTGCACATAATAAACAATGATCTCCTCCACATTTCTTCTTGTAGGTTGTGCATCCCTTTGCATGGCACAATAGCAAAAAATATTACACGATTTAAACAAAAAAGCTCTTAAAGCACTGTTTCATACACAATCTAACACCAATAGTAAGAACAAGCCAGGGAGATATAGGCCAGAACCAGTGACAACTTCAGACAAGTTTAAACAGGAAACAACAGTTTCAAGATTTAGTAATGCTAAAAAAAACATTTCACTACTATTCCACTCAGCCAGCCATGGAAGAGGCCAATCAAGTCTAAGGGTTACGTGAAACACTGTTCTGATTAGTTACAAATAATAAATATACAATTCATCTATGAGAATCTTTCTCTTTTGGACATTCAAGGACAAATGAAATTGATTTATCTCCTAAGAGATATGCTAGAGACAACTTTTGATAATAGCTTCAGAATCCTCACCCTCTTATCTACCAAATCACCCATTTTTTTCTAGCAGCTAAATTAATGCCAGAACTGTGCCGTGTTTTCCTTTTATCTTTGAAACATTATGTAATCAGATAACAGTGTTTGTAAAACAAAAAATCCCTCTCAAAACTTTATTGGCAATATCTTTAAAATTGTCAGTCCAACAAAGATTTACCTACAAAATTTCAAGTTCATAGCTTGAAAAAGGAATGAGATATGCCATGTTAATATAATTACACACCGATATGTGCATAAGTTAGGCAATATTACATCATGTAGTCCAGTAAGTAATTGCAACAGACAAAATTAAATAAATTTTTCAAAATCCCCACCCTAAAATCCACAAAATCCCCAAGTTTTGTCCCAATAGCTTTGAAAATAAAAAAGTTATAACTTTTTATCTTCATTTTCTGATCAAATGTGTACCTCTTTCTTGCTCATTTTTTGCTCTATCTCTTAGTAAATGATTGTCCAAAAAATTTCCTGGGTTTCGCGCCCATAAAATGGACATTACTTTCTTATCTATGAAGGGATTTTTAAACTTTGAAAATCATTTTGTACAGAAAGGTTGGCTCTATCAAATGAAATACAAAAATAGCAAGAATTTGAACGATTTGAATTTTTTTGGTCCCCTAGCTAAAATATGCCATCTCACCAACAGTTTCCACTGACGCATCTGAAGGCATGATGCCTGCGGCCTGGATCAACTCAGCAAGTAATGAAGACGTCTTGCTTTCACTATCTGAGTGACCTCGGTGAATAATCGACACAGGCTGAGAAGAGAAGGGTTATGCAATAGTTTGGGTTGGTTAAAATGTTAGTACACTCACACATTTTTCAGATAAATTACAGTTGTTAACATAATAATGTTAATTTGGAAGTGCGTCTTTTGGAGATTCAGGATAACTTAACATTTAAACTACCATAAGGCAAAATGTTAGAAATAGCTGATAGTTATTTTGTTTAAGAGCAAAAAAATGGTTCAGTGACTAGAAACAATCAAATACTAACATAATTAATTTATTGATGTTGAAATCAGCAGATATTTTATAGTACAGAGCAGAAAAATATAAAACAAGGCTTTCAAAAAATTACCCAAGTGATCCTATCCCTAAATCTTCTATGGGTTTCCCTTTATTCCTTTAAAACCAGAGAGTTTTGATGTAACTCAAAAGTCACCTTAGATTTACTCTATGCAAAAAGCTATTGGTTTTAGATTTACTTGAAGATAGGGATTTCATTTATGATTATTGAAATTTTAGTCAATCGATCCATGCAGAGTCTTATCCCAATTTCTTAAAATTCCCTCAAAACAAAATTTGAGAGCTTATTTATCATTGCCAACAGCAGCCAGAGGTGAGTAGTGGCTAACCACAACTCTAGAAGTCCAATTCTCGAGGTCCATTTTAAGCAAGTTTTTATTTGCTTATCCGCGCAGCCAGAGGTGAGTAGTGGCTAACCACAACTCTAGAAGTCCAATTCTCGAGGTCCATTTTAAGCAAGCTTTTATTTGCTTATCCGCACCCCTCCTCAAGTAATTAGTAGCTAGAAGACTAGGCCAAAGTAAAAACAATGGCAGACTACCTCACTATGCCGTGTACCAAAAAAATATGGAGCCTACTCGTTCTTGTACGCTAGTATCAAGCATTGTACTAACTTGACTAACTGTAAAGGAGGTTTGCCCCACTCTCTAGGAATTTCTCTTAGAATAAAATCGGAGAAATATATTTAGCACTGCTAAGGGCTGCCAAGAGATAACAACTATTCAATAAACTCTCCCAGCATGCACCTTGTTCACCTCGCCTCCGCCGCCGCTCGTGGTGATGATCACTCTCCTCTCTCCTGGGCGGCCACCTGAAGCAGAACTCAGAGCAGCCGGATTGGAGGTTGTCAGAACGTGACGGCCATGAGAATCTTTGTGATGGGCAAGGCCCATCAGCTCCTGAGGGGCAAGCAGCCAATAATCATTTATTATTGAGAACAAGTAACAAATAGTAATTGATTATTGGGAATAAATGCTTACTGGTAGAATGTTTTCATATCAAACTATGGCTAAATTAAATTTATAACAGAATGAGGGTGAGAGAGAAAGACTGAGGAAGAGAGGCAGAAGAGAGACACAGAGAGTGAGAAAGAGAGACAGGAAGGGAGTGAGGAATGCCCAAGCTGACAAAATGAACAAGGAACATCTAAACAGACATATTGACAAGGACAAAGAGTCACAAGTATGTAGGAAAGAAAGACGGAAAGTCAGAAATAGATATAGACTCAGAGAGAGAGAGATATTTTGTTAGCTAAGACTGATAAAGAGATAGAGTTGAATCCACTTTAAGTCATCATCTTTAAAGATATCTTAAAAGTCAACACATTCTTTTGGTGCTCAGGTGTTGACATTATAAGAATTTCAATAAAAAATAAAACGTTAAAAAAGGAATTGGTAAGGAAGGAATCTCTAATTTTTTTTACACTCTAGGTCTTCAGCTAGTCAGCTACCTTGTCTATGGTTCCAGGCAGAGCTGACGTGGTCACAGTGCGGATATTCCCAGGCAGTGGATTTTGAAACCTAGCATGTTGTGTTTTCTGAACCACAATTACATTAGGCTTGGACACTGAGAAACACAAGGATAATATTACAACTTTGGAGTATCAGACAGAATGTAAAAGGACATATTATGTAATTTTTAATTTTCATTTATTATTGGTAAAAGTAAGCTTAAGCACAAACAAAAAATCATAATTAAGAAATTTGATGTCACATAAAGCAGTTTAATTTCATGCTACATTTCAGTGAAAATTTGCCATTCTTTTCTTATTTCATATCTTGACAACTGTACAGAAGAGCCATCCCATGTTGTGATCTATCTCCATACTCAGTTTTAGTTGAAAGAAATAAAGATTTTTGACAAAAGTTATCCAAGAAATCTTATTGTGTTGGGTGTGTTTTGCTTAGCAGCCCTTGATACCATAAACATTGCTAAACTTAGTTTTGACTTTTAACTTTCAAAGACAAAGTAAATGAGCTCTTTCAATGTAGGCCTATCCAAGTCTTTGAGTCCCTACTCTGCAAAGCAATGTGGGCTATACTTATTTGTCAATTATTTTGAAGGGGATCATTCAATATCAGCTATAAATGGGCCAAAAAGCGTAAATTACGAGATATTGTTTTTTTTCTCCACAACTAACTACACGAGCAACTCTATCCTTTGCGATTCAATAAACAGAGCTGGCCTAGGCCATGTTAAAAACAAAGATTGATAAATAACGATAGTATGGAAATTTCATGTATTATTTATCATTTAATAGTGAGATATCAATGCTGTGATAGACAAGATGTAAAAACTTTTTAAAAATCTTTTTTTCGTAAGAATTTGACCCTTCTCATTTGATTTACTTTAGTTTATGTAAATCACTTGAAACAGCTGAGTTACCAAATTAGTTACTTTAACAGATTGGTGAGATGAGCAGTGTACACAAACTCACCCATCTGTGGTGCCTACCTGAGCCAGATTTCACTGCAGTTAGATGCAGAGTCTTTGGATTCACAGTGACTACGTTGGTGGCCTTTGTGGTTGTGGCAATCACTCGTCCACCAGGGGTTGTGATGTTTAAGACTTTCCCTCCTGAATGGGCTGATGAAGAGACCAAAAGATTTATTTCAATAGCAATATTTAAATCTACAGGTAATAAAAATTGAAAAGCAAAACATATCAATATAGATTCAAAAATGTTAATAACTAAAGTTAACAAAGAATTATTTAAAATACATTTATAAAATGATTATTTTAAAAAAAAGAAACAAACAACAGAGTTTGGGAAGAAAGAAGATCCAGATAAGTAGCAT
>BMAT01013326.1:173411-183768 GCA_019649035.1 Elysia marginata | reverse complement strand
GGGCTAAACGTTGTGTAGATGATGCAATCACCCATGTCTTGCATAACGTGTACACGCATTTAGATAAAGTAGGTACAAGTGTAAGACTTATGTTTTATGACTTCTCTAGTGCTTTCAACACTATTCAACCTCACATCCTTAGTCATAAGCTGTTGAAAATGAACGTATGCCCCCCTATTATCATGTGAATATCAGATTACTTAACTTCGAGACCACAGTATGTTAGATTAAAAGACGGTGTAACATCAGATATAATAAAAACAAACACAGGGGCACCCCAAAGAACGGTACTTTCCCCTTTCTTGTTTTCCATTTACACGTCTGACTGAAGGTCCTCTCACCAAGGCTGTTTTATTGATAAGAATGCAGACGACACAGTACTGACGGGTTTAATTAAAGACGATGATTTCACTAATTACCTTGAGGAAATTTGTCTATTTACTAAGTGGTGTGATGAGAACCACCTGACCTTAAATGTAACAAAAACTAAAGAAACCATTATTGATTTTCGGAGAAACAGTTCTCTGCCTGATCCTGTTATAATTAAAAACAATGAAGTTGAAAGGGTGAACAGCTTAAAGTACTTGGGTGTAGTTATCGATGACAAATTAACTTGGAATAACAACACTGAAAATATTATTAAGAAAACTAAGCCACGGTTACATTGTTTACGGAAACTGCAGTCTTTTGATGTTGACAGGAAACTTCTTCAACTTTTCTTTTCATCTATAGTAAGTAGCACTCTGAGTTTTGGTTTGGTTTGCTGGGGAGGAAATATTACACAGGCAGACAGGGGGCGACTAGATAGGATTATTAGGTAGGCACAGAAAATAATAGGCCTTGAACAAGCTGACATCAAAACATTATATGAGAGACGAGTTCTGTTAAGATCCTCTGGGATTATTGCTGATAATACCCATCCTCTGTATAAAGAATATGATGGCTTTAAAATACAAAGAAGTGGGAGATACAGAGTACCAAAGGCTAGAACAGACAGATTTTTAATAACTTTTTTACCTAGTTCAATTAAATTTCTTAACCAAAAAAAAACGGCAGATACAAACTGTAAGTTTCCATGCAATGTGTGTGTAACTCATAAGCTGCATTACTTTTTATAATTATTTTTATGATGTTTGCATTGCTAAATATTTACCTTGTGATAGATGTTTATGTAAATAGGTTCATGTAAATTTATACGTGTTTAATTTTTTTACAAGTAATATGCATTGGAAATATTCTGTGTTTTTTTCATATATATATATATATATATCTTTTATATTTTTATATGCATCTTTCTGCGCAACTGTTAATTTTAAATCTTCTGTTTACTATACGCGAAGATAATGATCTTACACTTGTAACGTACGTACCACATTTATATGTATTTTTATGAGCATGTCTGTACAATTTCCCCTGGTGGGATAAACAAAGTATATCTTATCTTATCTTATCTTTACACGCGCATGTCCATTTTAATCTCTGTCAGTCTCTGGTTTAACTAGACCCACTTCCGCTATTTTTTTTTACTTCGCAGATCTGATTGTTATGCGGGTTATCCTAGGTCTTAACTAAAAAGTTGGGTTGCCGCAGTTTACTCATGACGTTTGATCCTCTTTTTTATACTCTAACGGAGCAGAATAGAAATACTTTTAAAGACAGAGACCGGTCATGAGTATGTCCTAAAATTTGTATAGGTCATAGCGGAAATCTGCTTGAACATTGTGTGACAGTTGTAGATAGCGGAAAAAAATTGGAAAGGTCGGAACATAGAGGAATTTCCGCTATTTAGTGGAATAGTGGCACCTATGGTTGAATATAAAAAGATAATTTTTAATTCATGAAACATCTGGAAAACAAGAGAGGGAGACAATATATACCAGTGATTCCAACTGAATAGAAAACTTTTTACTGAATTTCTCCTTCAACACTCAATAACTGGGATGGGCACTACAAGCAAAAAAAAAAATCCTGAGGTTTGGACATACACAGTAGTTCTTAGCATCTCAAGTACGGTGAAATTATTTTCTGAAATAAAGGGGGGAAAGCTAGAAAATCATTACTTACATGTTTTCTTAACTGTATTTTTATTTATCATTTAAATAACTAGTAACAGAACTGAGTACACTGGTTTAAAATTTACAACTTAAAAAAGATTACACTACAAGTGGGTGTATATCAGATTTAAAGGGAAAATCTATTTAGAAGTAATCATAAAATGTATTATATCTAGATCTAGGCATCAAAATTAGATTCTTGGCAAGGCCTAAAGTAGTTGTTTGTCATCTGGAAAATTCATTTCCTGTTTTGCCATTTGTCGATGGCATCACTGAGGGGTTGCTTAGGTAAATTGGACTTTGCAGCAACCCAAGGTTTACAGTAATTTTTTCAATAGTGTTTGTATAGATGTTTAGGTCTAGCCTACTGCCCGTAACAGTTAACTCACCAAGGCTTTGCTATCTTGCAAATCTCAATGAACCAATAGTTCTGTTTGGTTATGCTCACAGGACACAATTTGTTCAAAGATCTTAGTTTACAGTTTTGCATAAGGAGATGGTGTCCGCAAGAATAAATTTGAAAATTAGTAACATAGCAAGTTTCCATTTCTGTTCCCCATATTTAAATTAATGAAGAGAGAGAGAAAGAATCAGGCAGAAATAGAAAATTCACAGTGGTAGTAAAAATGTAACAAATATGCAGAGCCGGGTGAGACAGACAAAAGAGAGGAGGCATAAGCACAAGGGAAAAGTTTCATACAGAGAGAGAGAGAGAGAGCGAGGGTTAGCATTTAGCAGATGAGATCTGTTAACAGGGCAAAAGATCAAGAAAAACTGATACCAAGTAAAAGAGCCAAGCCGATGCAATGAGAGTTGCACAGCTAGAGAGAATCAGAGAGAGAGTGAGAGTAAGTCTTCAAAATTGCATGCCATTGATCTAGGTCATTGTTTGTTCCAGGTTTTTTAGGCCCCATGGCCATTTGCCATGTTTTTCAAAGGTAAAAGCAAATTCCAGGGTTTTTCCATGTCTCCTGGAATTCCATGCCTGCACAGGAACCCTGCTTTTTTTAAAAAAATGATTTCAGTAAATTTAGAGAAAACTACCATTACTGCAATATTCTGTATTTTGAGTCGCAATCATTGTAAGAGCATATTGTCTTTAGCTATTTTTCTTTTTCATTAAAAAAAAAAAACTTGTGTATAAAAATTTTCATAATGTGCAATTTAAAAAAGAAGAGCGAAAACATACAAAATGCAGACATTTTCTGCATTTGCCTCACTCTAGACTTTGGGGTTTCCTTTCTGTGCTTCATATTAGTATAGTGAAATAAGAAATATGAGAATCTTTTTACCTTTGATGTGGATGGATGTTCCACTAGGAAGCACCACAACATTTGATGACGGACTAGACGGGCGAGTGGTCTTTGGAAGTACAACTGTGTGGCCTGTAGGTAATACAAAAAGAACTTCAAAAATTATGGACAGTTCAATCATTTCTTTTCTTTCCTGTAATCTTCTAAGCCTTTAGAAAATGTTATTTTTTAGGGTGAGGGATGAAAAATTTAGTTCCTAGTGTATTGTGGAAACTTTTCTCTCATGTAAAAGAATAACATTTTCAAGATTAATTAAAGTCAAGAATATTTTAGAAAAATAAAAATAATAAACTTCCAAATCTAGTTGGTACACTCAAAGCATAGACATCCAAAGAAGATTAATTCAAAAGGGAAATCTTTGAGTGTAATTATTCAGTGGATTCCCTTTCTGCGTAAAGAGCATTTTTCTTCTACAAACTATCTTGGGGGCTTGTTTTTAACCAAAATGATTTTTGTAGTCCCTATAATCTCCTCTAAGTTATTTCAGAAAAATGATGATTATCATGACATAAAGAAAACTAAAGAAATTTCATTTATGTAGTCTTAGATGTTGTATTTTTTGATAGACAAAAGACTTGCGGAGGGTTATGATTTCTTCCATTGTACATAATGACACTTTCTGTTGACTGACAGTCTGAACTTTTAAATTTTGACAGACGTTACAATGCACATAATCCACACCATTGGATGGTGTATTGGGCAATGTCTCTAAAACCTACCATCTCGGTTGCAAGTACTTGAAGGCGGAGGCAGTGTCGCATTTTTCTCCATCATGGCACTTGCCGCTTGGTTTGCAGTGCTAGTAAACGCTGTCTGAGGTACCAATCTGGGCATTAAAGGCACCAGGCGACGACCCTCCACCTGCCACTCTGCTGTGCCCATTGAGCCACAGATGCTAAAAAAAAAAACCAAAGAAAATTTATGTCAGCACACGTTTCAGTCCATTTAACGCTATAATATTGAAACCTGTGTAAAACTAAAATCGATCAAAATGAGTTTAACAAGACAAATCTAAGTTTCCAGATTTTTATGTCACATTTTTACATTCTAATTTGGATACTGAGCTGACCTTATGTCTCCTAACCAGTGCAATGACAAAAATGAGTTTGCCACCAGCTCTGATTCTTTGGAAAAGCAAATAGTGCTTTTAAATAGCACCTCATTGACTAAAATGGTCTAAGGCCTTTACATGGGTTCCCCGACCGGCCATTACCATCAAAATTACCTTCTGGGCTCACTGAGGAGCAGCATTTAAAGCCATCTTTCTAGTATAATGACAAGATCTTTCACTGCATATAGTAACAAAAGCAGATGGGATAAAAAAGACATTGCATACTTCTCCGCATCTAAAGTTCCAAAAAGTTGTGCCAGACCTTTTACTGCCTAATTTGAATTCTGAGCTTACTTAATGTCTCGTAACTGGTGCAATGACGAAAATGAGTTTTCCCCTGGCTTTGATTCTTTGGATTGTAGAAAAGAAAAGTAAGGAGTGCTTTGAAACAGCAATACATCAACCAAAATGGTTTAAGCGCTTTACATAGGTTCCCTGACAGGACCATTACCAACAAAATTATGTCCTGAACTCACAGAGGAGCAGCATTTAAAAGCATCGCTCTAGTGTACTGACAAGATATTTCACTGCCTATAATTTGGTACAGCTATAGTAATAAAAGCAGGTAGGATAAAAAAAGATATTGCATACTTCTCCGCAATTGTAGCTAGCTTCTCATCATTCACTGCTCTGCGGACTTCAGCCCTGTGCCTCTCAGTGGAGATACTGAAAAGGTAGAAAGGACGAAACAAAAATAATTTTTGTTACATTAAAAATCATGATCATTAGACCTCACAATCTATTATGTTTCAATAAGAAAGGGATGATTCTGAAGAACAAAATTACATACATGACGGCAGATTACAATTATTACTGAAACTTAATAAATCTTAGAAACTCTTGTTCTTATAAAATGGAAAAGAGAAAAGAAGAGAGAAGGATCTCAGGATTAAGATTAAAATCTTTAAAGGGCCAGAGACCATCAATTGATAACAATATTGAGTCATTAAATACAATCATTAATAAAATGGAAATGCTAACACTGTGTAAAGAAAGTGTAAGACACACAAATCACCCCCATCTCTCTCAAACATACATTAACACTTAAGTGACAGGAGATGTATACAGTCGACTACACTTAAGTCAATGCTGCATGAGTCAGTTTTCAATCTAGTCAATCTTTTTCCTTGGCCCCTCCTCCTTCAGATAACAAAAATATAAGCACTAGCACATAAAATAAGTTGATTTTTATATAAGTCCATCTTAAAAAAAGCCCATGCTAGCAAAAAATATGACAATATTCCTGAGCTCCAGTCCTTCTGAACCACACTATAGCTAGACAGATCGAGTTTACACCAGACCCATCGTCGTATAAAGATACAAGAGAACCCTAGTAGACAATAAACCGCACCAAGTCGTCGTATAAGGATTCCCAAGAACCTTAGGAGACAATAAACCCCTAAAACCACACTCTTACATCAGTCTTCATAATCAACAGTGCTGAAAGGTTTACAGGTGTGGTTACGCATAACCTACAATGATTAAGTAAACAAAGTGTCTGGACAAGACGTCTCTCTTTCTGTCTGACTGGTCAAAGCTTCTTCCTCCCACCCCTCTCTCACCATGAACAAGCTAGGCTTGGCATGCCAGGATTAGATGCCCAGCGTGCGCTGCACGCTAAGCTCGAGCCAACTGGCCTGTTGACGTGTGTGTGATTCTGGAGGAATGTGCAATCTCTATATTCACTATCACTCTACAGTAATGTTAATCACAATATGACTGGTCTCCTGTATTATGGGGCACACGCTCTGGGTTCCAGATGCGTTGTGCCTTACATGATTGAATCTGACTGATAGAAGCTCCTCCCCTCTCTCATCCCATCTCCCCAATATGAGACTGAAGTGAAACTGAAAGAATGAGAGGTTAGCGCCAGATTAATGCTAGATCCAATTACAGAGGTTAGTCATTGTAATGTTGAGAGAGCTAGATCTAAAGAATGCGCATATCGCCACTTGACTGGAAACAGCAGGCACAGAAACATCCCGTCAGAAAAAAATTTCCTTGAGCTGCACTACAGTGTCGATCTAATCTACCATCTACATGATCTAGCCTACTAAGACAATAGGAGACATACAACTTCAAGAAGAGCTTCCTAAGTTTAAACTTCAATCATTATTAAAATGAGTGAAAATTTTTTTTTTTAAATAACAACAAAAAACAACAAATACTCCTAGAAAACTATACAGATGATGACAAACAAGGACCTTATGCTCAAATTTTTAATCAAGGGAGATAACCCAACTATTACTAACTTGATTTCTCACTTAACTCAATCTTAGTAGTTATGTCCCCTGGTAATTGACTTAAGCAGTGTTGACTGTATTCGTTACAGTGCCTGATGTATATATATGCTCAATTTCTAGGCCTCAATTGCAATTTTCTGGCAATTTTTAACCAGTTTTAGCCCACAACCATCTTGCATTTTGAAAACTAAACTTCTAAGTTCACTGCAATGGAAATTCTTTTACTTGGACTGGATTTTAATCAAACTTGGATTGGAAAAACTGGTTAAAAATTGCCAGAAAATTGCAATTTAGGCCTAGAAATTGAGCAAATGTAGGGGCTCTTAGTGTTATAATTCTCTCAAGTTCTGGAGTATTTTGATTTTTGTTATGTTTTTTTCCTTTTATTTGTTGATTTTGGGGCTGTTTTGGTCTCAGGTGTACATGATTGTTTATTTTTAGCCGAAATCAGTCCAAAACACATAAAAATTTACAAAATTTACTGACAAAAGTCATTGCAAGGAAGCATTATTCATCCTAGTACATTTATAATGCCATTGAATAGTTTTTAAAACTTTTGAGAACAATGAAACCAGTGTTTGCTTACATCTACTGGTTAAGGAAAATTTTAGCTACAGCTCTGGACCAAGGGGGAGAGGATAGAGCTGTAGCTCTGGTCACTAAGGTGTTAAATCCTCCACCCTGTCTTCCAACCTATCTCCCCTTTTCGCCCTTCTTCATCACTTACAAAACAACACACACACACACACTGTTAAAAAAAGTAGTTGAGACGAAGTTGAAGTAAATTTGAAGTTTATTAAACAAAATTAAAACAGCGTAGTTCTACATGAAACGTTTTGACTCTTTGGGACTGTCCTGTCCTCCATTCATTCCAGCCTCTCTCTCCGTTCTCGAGTCAATTACCCCCTAGAGGGGTCCGCTCAATGATCAATCAACCAATTCAAGGGACGTCACTCAGTCAAATCTCTGACCCAGGACCCCAAGCCCGGCGATATGTGTTAACTGTTATTCCCCATTTTTAACACACACGTTATGCAGCTGAATATCTCTCGTCTACAAGACATACTATATATACTCTATCTTAACACTCTTGTATATACAACAGCTAACATTTTGCATTCCTCTGTCTTGAAAACGTAAAAAATTGAAAATTTTGTGCATCTTCAAAATTCCAAATAAAGTTGTCACAAAACATCAATTTTATGGTTGAAAGCTACAGCACACTGAAAAGCTTATTGATCCATCCATTTCATACTCAGCTGCTAATCATGTACTTAAATCTAAAAGAACTTAGACTATTTTTTGTTAAAAATACATTCTGAAACGTTTGATTAGCCCACCTTAAGGATTGCTGAAGATCTTGCAGCAGGTCTTTCTTCTCTTTGGATAAGTCTCCCTGAGCCCTGAACACAGAGATGATAGAAGCATAGGCCTCAAGCTCTAGTCGTCTGAGAATCCTTTTAGACTCGTCTTTGCTGATGTCCAGCAACATAGGCCACATGTTGCCTGGCACGTCAGATTTCGCCCTCTGAAAGATTTTATTTTTTTTAAATGGAGAAAATTGTTTAACACTTGGAGTGGGTTGACATTAATTTCATTTGGTATTTAGTATAGCACCAAAGTGAATTCATGAAGTCTAAAAGTATGTCTCTTCTATGAAGATATCTAGATAAAACATTCAGTAATCACACAATATCAAAACCTGTTCCGCATCGCCCCTGTCATACATTCATTCATTTTTTTCCCTATTCCAGCATTCTTAGTAAACATGACTCACAGCTTTATTATGCTTGCTCACAAATCAAAGTTACAAAGTCAATTTTTTTTTCAGAAATTGGCGCATGAATTTACATTTATTTTTATGAGGCTGTGACAAAAGGTCGTTTTGCGTAAAAATGTTTTACTCTTGCACCATTTCCTATCAATTTTGAATAGGTCTTATATAGTTCTATTATAACTAGCAAAAACCAGAGGATTTATTGATGTTCAAACCAAATTAAAAGAAAATTATAAATACAACCAAGACTAGCATCATCAGCACAACGTGACCACTTTTTGAAATTCATGTCAGAACCACCTGTGACTCAAAAAGTGTCTTTTTTTCATGTCAGAATCACTTGCGACATAATGGGTTTTGTGCTCAAAATATTGTGATCTGTAAAAATTATTTGTGGTCAAAATGTTGCTTTCAGCCAATTACCCATTTCAAACGTAAGATTATTAGACATAATTTTAGTTCTGAAACATTTCATTCCCACCTGTTGGGATACATTGCTATAATATTACTGAGAATTGTGTATTCGCTTCTAGTTCTAGTGTATTAGGGTAGTTAGATTAGCATTATTAGTAATGTAGTAAAGGCCTCCTGTACACAACAAGGGCTTTTAAGTGTTCTCGGGGGTTTTCAAGGGTTCTTGAGGGTTATCGCGAAAAAGCACAATCAGTGGCTTCCCAGTGTGGAAATCCTGAAATCCTGGAAATAATGGATTAATCCTCGGATTGGCCTGCTGGTGTTATCATCCCATTCATTTCGTTAGTCTTGTCAGCGGGCCAATACCAGGTTTATCCCGAAAATATAATCTTCTAGATTAGAAGTTCTAGATCTAGAAATTTAGTCAAGTCCAGACCTTTCAATACATAGCTTACTAGCTATATATCACAGCTTTAACTTTAACCTTACATTATAATCAGGCAACAGTATCATTACCTTTCAATAAATTTCAATCGCAAGTTTTTAACAAGCCAGAATTTTTTGCAAAAAAGTAAAATCTGAAATCGTTAGTGTCAAGTATCAATTTTCTACCCATTTTCCGCCATCTTGGACAAAAAATAGCTAAAGCGCATGCGTAAACTGTCGTAAATTAAAAATCTGGAAAGGAGTATGATATTCTGTAGTTCAAACCTTTTAAAATGGCCTTTTAAAATGCTCAGTAACATATTTTAATAATTATGATACATTGGTCACTCTAATAAAATAACTTTTTCCTAGATTTTTATAAAACTTGTCCTTTTAGCTAGATATAAAAATCTATTGTTTTCTAAAAGTATTCTGCTTTTGTATCCAGGGGAGATCAGTCAAACTCACATTTTCTAACTCAGAGCTAATATCTAGTACTACAGTACATGTAGATATCATCAGAAAAGTGAGAAAACCAGTACGGCACAACCCAAAGGCACATAGAAGACTCTATACCAATACCATAGCCAGCTCAAATCCAATGAAGTACAAAAGCCTGGATTTAATTTAATACAAAACATTCGCCATTTCGTCCATCTATCAAGGAAGTCCTAAATTTTGTAAGCTACAATTAAAACATTCCCTAACTCATCCAGACAAGGTCCAGATTTAGTGATCTAGATCTACCAAGCAAAATTTCAGCAAGTCCTAAAATTTGTAAACTTGATTTAGATAGGCGCCTACAGTACTACTACTAGATCTTGTTAATCTGTACTCACTAAAATTCATGGGGCCCAAGCCTATTTTGAAATATAAGGAGTGGTCTGAAAGCATATTTATATAATACATGTCCAATTCCAAAAATTTCTGTGCAGTAGATCAAATCTCGATCTGAAGTGTGATTTGTACCCAATAGTATAGGGAATGAGATTTCAACAAGAGTAGCGGAACTTTCCTGG
>BMAT01013326.1:129567-144563 GCA_019649035.1 Elysia marginata | reverse complement strand
TCTCTCTCTCTCCATTTTAATATGAAGTAGTTTATATGCTAGAGTGAGTCTGGCACACAGGCCTACAACGGTTTCTTCTATAATTTCAAAATGAGTGATAATCACGTGGAAGAGGAGGGATATCGTGGTGGGAAGTTTAGGTTCTGAAAAATCTCTGGTGTTCTGGATAAAATGTTCCCGATCAACAATATTGTGAGGGGATTACAGTGTTACTGAGATCTGGTACATTTTGTACCTGACTGTATGTCATTGATGCTTGTGATCAGTGCATCTATAAGCATTCACATGCTAAGAATAAGACAGCTACATAGGAGAGACCCCTGTATCAGAAACATAGTGTTGGCCTTTTATGCCCGCAAGGTTCTGATTGTAGAGATACTGAAGCCTTCTATTTACATTTTTAAATATAGTCATTTTTTGGTTAATAAAATGGTCCTACCTCATTTTCATGTTTACTGAGGAACTAACGTTAATGTAGGCACTATATATATATATATATAGAATGGATGAATAAGCCTGTCGCATTAAAAATGCCATTGGTTGCTGACTTTACTAATGTAAATTCATCAAGTCAGTGATAGCCAAAGGCAATCTCAAGACTTAACACTATACATATTTCCCACAGCAGGCCAATTCACACCAAAGCAAATTCAACTCATGTTTCAGAGCATTACATTTACAGCACGGGACGGCTGCCTTTTAGGCGCTCAAATACTAACATTCTACAAATTTCAAGCACTGCCTATCGCCAGTACCCATTTTACAGGTGGGAGGACTGAGGAAAGTGTGAATAAATTGCTTTCCTAAGGCAATTATATATGTGTCGTGGTTGGGAATCGAACTACCGACCGCCCGATCACAAGTCCAACGCGCTAACCACTGAGCCACGCTGCTCCACATTAGATACGCCTATGAGTATAACACAGGCCTTCAGCAGTAAATTAGGTCAACTTTTTGATAAAAAATTTAATTTTTACTAAAGACTATTGCATTGGCAGATTGTGATCAAGTAGTGATCTAACATTAAGATTACTGATTGCATCCCTGGTTATAGCAAGTTATGCCATGAAATCCCTATGGTTAACTGTAGTTTTATGGTGCAAACAAAACATCAGTGAAAACTAAAAAAAATACTAACAAACCTCTGCAAACAAATTTTCAAAAATTGTTTTCTTGTGTCCCTGGAAGTGGATTATAATTTTTTTTTAACTTGTTAAATGAAATATTTATACAGAATAATTAGGTGCAAAAATACAATCTATGTTGTTTATATTATATCTTGCACTTGGTAATCTTCTATTACAGGTTAAAAGAGACATGAAGACAGGTCAATCAAAGGGGTTTGGATTCATCCGGTTTGCCAACTATGAGTCCCAAGTAAAATGCTGCTCTCAGCGTCACATGATAGATGGAAGATGGTGTGATGTCACTATTCCCAACTCTAAGGTAAATGATCGTACACTTTTATTGTGGTGGTAATATCTCGGATTTCAACATATTTCTATAAATTTATGGTTCATTATTAAATTTCTCTCCTTTTTCTGAAGTTCTAGCATAATAAGATAAAGGTATACTCTAAATTATGTTTAACCTGCCAGATCAGACGTGTCCTACAAATTTAATTGCCTTAGCTACTCCTAAGTTCTTTTTATTGTTAAAATTCCTTTTACTTAGGTGCAAAACTAAGTTTAATATGGTTTATTAATTGGCAGGGTCAGTAGCCCGTTAAAGCTTTTATTGTATAGCCGATTTTGATTTCATATCAACAGAGCTGCCAACCAGTCCGGATTTCAGTATTTTAGTACCAGATTGACTGCTAAAATACTGGAGTGCTGACTGATATCACAAATAAAATACTGAAATTAGCATTGACTTCGGAAAACATCTGTTATTTCTATTATCAAATCATTAAAAAAGCCCAAACAAGTCTCTCTTTTTGGATAAACTCAAAACTTTTAATCAATTGAAGGTAAAGGCAGTTCAATTTCAAATATTGAGGACTGCCACAAGCAACCTCCTCATGTACAAAAATATGTCATCTTTGTTAACCTTGTTTTCGTAGCGAGTACTAAAATGCTTTGGGAAATATTGAAAAAAAGGTCTGAAAGTACTGGAGCCAGTTGTTTCACCAGGTGTTGGTTGCTTTTGCTTTACCTTTACTATGTAAACTTAGTCTTTTTACTGAGTCCGGTATTGACAGAACATTTGGGCAGTAGTGGAAAACCTTTTACGTGGCCAGTCAGAATATAATTTTATCTCTTTAACTGTTGACAGTTATATAGTCCTTGTTTGTGGCCATCTTGTACAAATTAGATGCGTGGCAATTTTTTTAATCGTTCAGTCTATTTTTGCATGACGAAATGGCTTGTTAAAAAACATGGATACATGTGTGAAGAGCAATCAGTATAAGTTTTGCATGTGGAGTGGAAAGATTTGGTAGCAGATGCTATTATGGGTAGAAGACATAAAAAAAGAGCATATACATGTGTGAAGAGCAATTGGTATAAGTTTTGCATGCGGAGTGGAAAGATTTGGTAGCAGATGCTATTGAGGGTAGAAGACATAAAAGAGCATGGGTCCTTTTGATTTGTATGTAATGGTAGTTGTTGTCAGCGTGGTGGTCTTAATAGGAGTTATGTCATGTTAGGCTGTGGGGCTAAATAAAATGTCTCAGAACTGAAACCATGTCATATTTGCTTGAAATATGTACTGTGCTGAAGGCACCATTTTCAACACAAAGAATTTTTACAGAACAGGACATTTTGAGCACAAAACTAATTGTTGCAAGTGATTTCGACTTGAAAAAAGTCTTATTTTTTTGTCACGAGTCAATCCTACTTGAATTTTTTTTTAAAGTAACGCTTTAGTGATAAAACAAAGTCTTAAGAGTATCTTAATACTTTGTTTTGAAATCTTTAAATCATTAAATCAAATGCTATTTACTGGTTAGATAAGAATTTAACGAGACCTTTAAAAAAATATGAAATGTTTACAGAGTAGAAAATTTCTGCACCAACTTATCTTTTATTCAAAACAAGATAGCCTCATATAAATAATAAATGCTATGAAAGGACCTTTCACAGTTAAAATTATACAATATATAGAAATATTGTTTCATCGTTCTTTTTTTTTATATTCAAAATTCATGGGTGTTGCAACAGATTGTGTGCCAGAAACTATGTGAAGAGTTGTTGAAATTGTGGAAACAAGGAGGAGAGTGTGAAAGGGTATTCTGAATGAGTCAAAATGTTTGTAAAGTTGTAAAAAAGAGAATCCTCTGGCAAACTCCATCAGTATAGAAAATAAATTCTGTGACTTGAACTAAGCATGTTTTCTTCACTTGCAAAATGCCTCAATGGCTTCTATTCACTTAATTAAAATCTGAGTCCT
Organism: Elysia marginata; assembly: GCA_019649035.1. Lineage (NCBI taxonomy): Eukaryota > Metazoa > Mollusca > Gastropoda > Plakobranchidae > Elysia > Elysia marginata. The sequence goes on along the minus strand of BMAT01013326.1, from coordinate 141,173 downwards.
GGACTGTTGTGTCCTGAATCTTGGACCTTGAGAAATTCAGGACGGTCATCCTGCACCATGAATCTTAAAGTTTTGCTTTAACTTATCGAGAGATGTAATTTATTTGTACAAAATGATGATTTCAATTTAGTTCCATGACCAAAGAGAAACAAAGGACTCAGCAAAAAAGGATTAAATTAAAAAATAAGAATGCCAGAAACGGTTAAGATGGATAGATCTAAGCATTTTAAAACAAAGGGTGCCTGAGTAATTTCCACTGTCATGTTAGAGCAGTTAATAAACCTGGGTATGAATGGAAACAGCAGACTTTGTGTGTTGCCCTACTTACAGCATGACCGTCCGCAAAGATATGGACACCGCCAACAAGGATACAACTTCTCCCGGTATGCAAATTCGGAGGCTGACAACTTTGCATTTGGGTCAGACTATGATGAGGGTGATCGATATTATGAGGTTCGTTCATCCTGCTTCATTGTTATGGTATTCTTGTTTGAAAGGTCATGTTGAAACGTTTTTTGGGAATTATTGGAAACTTGAACTATTGACATCTTAAACTATTGGCATCAGAAACAACTTGTTATGGAATTATTGAATTGGGGCTGCTGGAAACTTAGTACATTCACTGATTCAGAGGATTAAATTATTGCAATAGATTTAATGCCTAACAGGAGCCCTGTCAAGCTTTCAAACAATGATGCCCTTTTAAAAGTTTTATCAATTAATGCCTTTCAGTATTTAACACCGTTAGGTGTAGATGGAAACAACTGTTCACTTGAATCCAAAACTGGGGGAAATTTTTTCTTTCAATTTCCTTTTTATGAACTTTTTATCCAGAACCTATGATTTTGTAATTCACTAAGAAGGAGGCAAGTGTGTGGCTGCATGCATAAGTGATCAGGTTTTTTATGAATGGCCTAAAAATTTTGGGAAGAGAGACATCAATTAATTTACCTAGTTCTAACTTTAATGTCTTTGTGAAAAGAGATGGGAACTAAACTTGTATTTGGGTTAATCTGTGTGTCAGTATGTCAGAAAGTTGATTTGCTGATGCATTTATGACTTCACGACTCGCCTATAAGATTGAAAGTTGTTTGCATATTTAGTTCAAATGATGACAAATGTGTTTTGCAAATGAGTGGAATGTATGTCAGTGAAGGTGTGCAAGGCTCTGGTCACATGTATCCATGTTTCTTATATATGAAATGTCTCTCGTCAGGGTGAATGAATTAGATACTGCAATTTTCATCTTCAAAGGCATTGATTGCTGTTTTGAGCAAGAAGTTTCTGTAGCATTTCAAACATCAAGAATAAAGTTATCAATATTTTTTATGAGGGATTAAAACTTTAGTTTATTTAAGGTATAGAGAAGAAAATAAACCTTTAAGCGGTGTTGCCAAAAGAGATTTCCAACTTCTGTCTCATATGCCCTTGAAGCGAGACAAATTGTCGATTTTCTTGTTGTTTTCCTTCTTTTTTTATTCATTTGTTAATTTTTTGTGCTTCTTTAATCTAAGAATGATAATGAAAACAAATTATTTTTTTTGCAATTATGAAAACATTGGTGATAATTTTTCTTACTCAGTCCCTTCTTAATGATTGTTGGGAAAAAAACAATTTGCCATGGATACTGTTTTCATTTCATAAATTCATTCTGTACATTAATTGATCATCAACGCCTGTGAATCTTCCCATTCATTGATATTTTTATGAATTTATCAAAATATAACCCATCTTTTTCATGTGTTGGCAAGACTATATCAGCCTTTATTTTGTAAGTTGCCATAAACTAAGATGATTCCCTTTCTTGCTATCTCTACAGGAAGGAAGTAACCAAATGATGAATCGTAAGATCTTTATTGGCCGCGTCACAGAGGACATTAACGCAGATGATTTGCGCAACTACTTCTGCAAATATGGCGAGGTTGTTGATGTGTTCATACCAAAGCCTTACCGAGCGTTTGCCTTCGTTACCTTTGCTGATGCGGAGGCTGCTCAGAACCTGTGTGGAGAGGATCACATCATCAAAGGAACCAGTGTTCACGTCAGCAGTGCTGCACCCAAATCTTTTAATGCGGTGAGGCTCATAATTATTTTTTACCTGCAGGCCATTTGTCTAATACACCCCCTCATAGACAGTCACAACCAACATTACTTCCTTCAGATTGCTAAAAGTATTAGGTGATCGGTTGGATTAGCCAGTTAGAGCATCATTCCAATAATGCAAATATGAAGGGTTCGATCTATAGTTCATTGAAATTTTGTTTAAACCCTTAAAGTATTGAGCATTAGGCTGTTTATATCAAATGAACATGGTTATACATTTTTAGTGTAATTTTTTAAAAAGAAACCCAAGGCTATGTCTTTTTTATTATGACGCAGCGCAAATAAAAATTACAGACTGGGGGCAGCTAACGTAAAATTGCTAAGGCACGACATTTTTGACTGCAAAAAAATTTTTCAAGGATAGGCTAATGGAACCAATGAAGAATGTTGAAACTGAAAGTACATGTAAAGATGATAGACCTACTGGTCTGTAGACATAATCAGGACAAACTCCAAAAACTATATCTGGATACTCTATAAATGATGAATGGTGTAAGGAAGAAACTGCTAATCGAGTGAAGATCTCGCTTCAGATCCAAGTGATTGGATAATGGCGAGAAGGTGAAGCAAAATGAGAATAAACTTAACCTTTTGAACCTTAAGTATTACCCTACCTATTTCAATCCATGCAAAAAAAAATTGAACCTCGTTTAAAACAATAAAAGGTCAGGGAATCACCTTTGAGTTATTTATAAACCTTTCATTAAAGCTGTAATGATTAGGCAATCCTGGTCTATAAAAATTTTTCTATCTAAAAAAATCTCAAGACTGGAATACCAGTCTTATCGACTCAAAAGGTTAAAACTAGATTTCTCAATGGTGAGGAAAATCCTGAGTGGCGTGAGTCGATGTCTATCAAAACTAAACATCTGTAAATTGTAATGCCTCTATGAACGATTATATCTAGACATAACATTATCGTGATAGAAAGTTGCTGTACACATGGTACAATTGTGTCACAAAGTCTCACAGCAAAAATTTATTTGTCAATGTAAAGACAAGACTATCCAATGTATCCAGGACTTAGACCTAAATCGATGCTGAGTCATAAAAGAGAATAAGAAAATTGGTGTAGTTTGACACAAAGCATCATCATGCTCCATACCTGGCATGTAGACTGATCTTCTGTTATTTTTTTTTTCAAAATTAAATTCTCTCCATAGAATATTCTCATCTAGACACATAGACAGTAATAAATAAGTGCGTCAGTTCATTGTACTTAATCAAATCAATCCAGGCTTGAATAATATGGACTCAACTTAAATTGTCCTGTTTTTCCGGTTCTCAGGGTGGAGAGCGCAAACCCTACGGTCATGGCGGCTACAGTCAAGGTGGCGGTTGGGGTCAAGGCCGTGGTGGCGGCCCTGGACCTGTGGGTGGTAAGGTTTCCAATGGCTCGGATGGCATGGGCGGAAACATAGGCATGAACCTCTTGAATTCTGCCATGCTGGCAGCAGCCCAGGCTATGCTACAGAACCAAGGGGGCTGGGGCGGTATGAACCAGGGCGGCCAGGGGGGCTCTGGCGGAAACATGGGAGGTGGGGATCACCAGGCCCCACCCCCGATGGCTCCCATTGCAAACCCAGGAAACTTTGGTGGTAGCATGGGTGGCGGAAGCGTAGGTGGCTCTGGCGGTAACTGGTGGGGTAATGAGAGCAGCAGCTCGTCCGGCGGACACTATGGGGGCTGGGGGGGTTCACACGGTGGCCGCGGAGGATCTGGTGGCTGGAGTTAAGCAAAGAGCTATGTGTTTTGACTTCAAGGGTGGGGGGTTTGTGGAGAAAATGCTGGTTTGCAAGGGTCTTTTTTATTTTATTTTTATATGGTTCCTCAACATGAGTTGATGTTAAAAAGGTTTGGGCTAGTGTTGGACAGAAAGATGGAAGTTGTCATGAGGTGTAGACTTGCATCCATGTAAAATTGCTGAAATCAGCTGAGTTAATTTTTGTTCATCGTGTGTCATAAGATGTTGGGGGCTCATGTTCATGGGGTAGGGAAAGGGGACATAACAAGGTTTGGATCTAATTGTTCGTTTCATAAAAAACATATTCAATATTTTTCATCTTCATCAAAGTTGTTGATATTGCTGTTGTGTTACAGACTAAAAGGTATTGATTTTGATTCAATATGATTTCAACACATTTGAAAAATATTTGATTTGCATTTTGTTGTCTTATTCAAGTCAAATGTCATAAAATTTGTTGTTTTAAAAATTTCTATTCTCCTTTATAGTCTGTGGTCCTCTTTTTTCCCCTTTCTTTTTCACTCTCCTTAACCCCCTTTTATATTACACCTTTTTCTGTACTTGGTATTGTTAAGTATTAAAAAGGTCTTTTCAACATGGTGTTCTTAAGTGTACTGTACAATTTATCACACGAAAGGGCAATATTGGTGTTCTAGAGTATAACTTGTTATGCACACAATAAACATAATCAAAGAAACAGTATGCAGAGAGAGTGAAAAGAATTCTATGAAATGTTGGATAATGTAAGGAGAATGAAAGTTTTTGCTAGGATCTTTGTGAGATAAGAGGATAAAGATTATTTTTAGAGAGGGTAGTTGTGCCGCATAATGCTGACTGGATTGTGTTTTACTCAGCAAAAGATGCCATGCACAAACTAAGAAGGTTCCATGTTAGTGGAAAATTTTTTTCTTAAAATCCCAGAAAAAATCGTTTCTGAATCCTACATTTTCTGAAAGGCTTGATATTTCAAAATGATTATAGTCAAATATTAAATTGTCTTCATTTTTTCCAAAAAGGTGTTTGTGTGTTTATTTAAGTTTTGGTATTGCTTGTGAAATTTGATTCTTTACAATTTGAAACTAAACATAAATTAGTTGCCTGTGAGTAAGAAATCAGAGAAATGGTCATGAAATCTTAACTAATAATAAACAATTAATAAGTAGGCACAGAACTTAACCATAGTTTGGGGACAAAAGCTTAGACAAGGAGTGTGTTTGTAGAATTAACAGGAAGTGGGTAAGGGAAGTAGTGTGATGTATAAATGCGATCTCTATGCAAGTCACATAATGACATGAAATATTTCATTTGATAGGTAGATCAGCTTGGTGCTGGCAAAGCTTGCAGTGCTTACTTTTAGACAAAGTCGGATTAAGCTCGAAAATTTTCAATTAAATTAAGTAAATATTTCATTATCCTCAATAAATATATTCAGAACCATGGACGTGAAGTTGATAATCTATCAATAAAGATAAGAAAAAATATTGGCCATAAGTTTACATTTCTTAGTAGAGTGAACAACAGTGAACAATATAAGCATCTGAAACCAAGGAAAACAATTTTCAGTTTTCCTTTGGAAAATCAGGACAAAGAAAAAGATTCGTCAAACTTTGCCTTTATATTATTGAATTCCTTTAAAAAAAATTTTACATCAGTGTTGAAATTGACACTGAGCGTTGCAGGGCTTGCTAATTTATTACACAAGTGTTGGCTTTTTTCCATAGGGCTTTCAAAACAGTGAACTTAAATAAAACAATCATAACATCAGAACAAAATAGCCTGTGCACTGGGACCTTCAGTGTGGGTTTTGAAAATGTTGAGTGTGCTGCCAGTTGGTCAAGAGAGTGCACTCGTTTAAAAGCTGACCATTTTGTGAAAATGTGTTATTATAAGTTTTGCTGCAGTGTGCCGTGAAAAAGTGATGGTATCGGAAACGTGAAAGACTCGCAAAAGCTGTTTGAGAGAGGAATGGATCCAAACGTGAAGAGACTTGACGAGTTGAGAGAAGAGCGGTACACGAGAGATGAACAAGACAGGTTGAGAGGGTGATGAAACGGTACAAATGTGATGTGAGGACGCACCATAAGGTAATTTTGAGTTTGGTGTTTCTTTTCAATACGGAAAGGTTGTTGACTGTTCGCTCTTGGTTACACTGATGCAGTGCAAATTGAAATGGTGTAGTAAGAAAAATTGGGTTTCAATTTAAGCAAACACAATGTTTGATGGATTTTTCTTTTTTGCAAGTGTTTTTGAAAGATCTAAGCAAAAAAAGCGTTAACATTTTTGAATTTCCTGTTTATCTGAAATTAAAGAAACTGCTTGAATGAACATGCTTTTGGGCAGGTTATGGATTACTTCTAAGGGTCATGTCTTGAAAATTTTTTTTACCTTCGCTCATCAGATCATCTGATTTCAGTATTATTGATTATGAGAAAATCAAGAGAAACATTTCTTATCTCAGTTTTACAAATGAAAGGTGACTCCATTATAACTGAAAAACTGTACTCATCATGTTGTTTGCGCTGTTGCAGTTGTCTTACTCCCCTGTATTATAAATGGTCTGATTTTCTCCACTTTTTTAAAGCCTTTTTGTAATTATTAGTATGTTTGTCATGAGGTAAAGATTTGCAGTAGAAATCTGATATAATAGCACAAATAGGTTTTTTTTTTTATAAAAATGCCTTTATAATAATGTGCTGTTAAATCAGAAAAATATAAGGGCGAGGGAGATTATCAATGCTGTTTTGTTGAAAAAGCATTCCCTAACAGAAGAAAAGGGGACTAAAGCCATCATTCCTTACCACTACTAGGTAAAGCTGCTTCGCTTGGCTAATAAACATGGCCCATGTCAGGTTTTTCTTTTCTTTTAACCAAGTTAATAGCAGGCATTATTTTTAAAAGTGATCTATATACACGCAGTGTTTGATTCCTAGCAGATTTCAGCTTTACTTGAGGTTTCTTTATTATTTACCGCCTCCTTTTGTTGAAGACTGACATTTATTCTTCCGGAAGTCTTATTATTTAAGTCTATGTAATTTCTGAGCTCTCAGTACAAGATGTAGAACTTAAAAAGTGTCAATCAATGAAACCTGATTTTTATAAATTTGTAATTTCAGGCCCTGAAATGTTCACTTACTATTACTAACCTCTAAGCAAAGTGGAGGGTTAGGTGTGATGTGAGGTATCTCATGTACGTAACAAAGGAAAGAATGCTGGAGAATGTTAATTTACAGCAAACTAGGGCGGGACTAGGTGTTTTGGAGTGACTGTGACAGCAGTTTCACATTTGGGCATGAATCACCACAGACTTTTGGCTTTACCTAGATGTTTCTGAGTTAAAAAGCTAGCTGACTGTACTGTGAGCTTAGAATTACTCTTGTTAAAAACAATGATGAATAAGGTTTTGGTGGACTGAAGACTTAGGTATTGGGTGCTGAATACAAATGTCCTTTTGTTTAAATATTAGCCCTACGACTTTTTAATATCTTATTTGGTCCATTCCGGTATTGTTCTAAGTTATATGAGTCACATAAAAGATCATATACCCGTTGTACTTTGATGTATTTAGAAACAAAGATTAAAAGTTGCTATGGCTATTTGGAGAGATCTATGGATTGCATGTATTTTAAAATCATGGTATAGGACAGCATGATCATGTATAAAAATTTGACTGAAAAAGATAGTTATATTATATTTTTTTGTGTGAAGTGATTTGGTCTCATTAATTTTGTTGTAAGAGAACTAGATCTGGCTGTATGGTCAGTTTTCTGACCACTTGTTAATACCTGTTCCTTTCTTTTTAAGGTTACAGTCAAGTTCAGATAATTTAAACTTGGATGATTTAGATATTTAATTTGAACTAAAATTTCATTACCAAATATGTTGTTTCTATGTATTGTACAGTGGAATTCTGATAATGTCAACGCCTCAGGATCGAAAAAATGTGTGGAATTTAAGCCAGAGTTGACTTTTACCATTACCACAAGTATAAATAAATTCAAAACAGGACTGCAAAACAGAGTTCACTTTAAGCAAGGAGTTCCCTTAAAGGTGTTGACTTTAAGTAGATTCCACTGTATATTGTTGAGTAAAATTTCGGAGAACTTAGAAGTTACATTTTTTTTCTGGGGTTCAAAGTATGGTCACTGAACTGCACTGTTGTTGTCAGGAAACTTTACATCTCTACATGGGTATATTGGCTTATTTTTAATTGCTATCATGTCTGCGGCAAGGTATAACATTTTTGTTTTCCTTTCGATTTCAGGTATAAGATGAGGTTGTGTTGACTTCTTGAAATCAAAGGAACCCCACACTTTGATGAAACGAAAAAGCTATTTGGATCCATTGGTAGATCTTTGTGTTCACTTGCAGTGAACTGGGCGGATATCACACCGGTGATGACCAAAGGATGAAGAGATGGTACAGACCAATAACCTTGTTACGAAAAGTCTTGAATACTGCTACCTGTGTCCGGGAAACGCTTTATTATCACACCAGTGATGAAAGAAGGCTGATGAGATGGTACAGACCAATAGCACTTTAGCAGTGTGACAAAAAGTCTAGAATACTGCTACCTGTGTCCGGGAAACGCTTTATTATCACACCAGTGATGAACAAAGGATGAAGAGATGGTACAGTCTACAGACCAATAGCAATGTGACGAAAAGTCTTGAATACCGGTACCTATGTCCGAGAAACGCTTTATAACTTCATAATATCTAAGTTCATTGAATCTACTACTTACTGTTATTGATGAGAAAACTTTTTAATTTCATCACGAAAGTATTTTCAAAATGCAGAGGACTCAAACTCTTAACTTGTAATATGGATAACTTGAATCTATTGTAGGCCTACTACGATCCCAAAAAGTTTATATTTTTTTTTAATAATTGCTCTTTAACTTGAAAATCTGATACATGTATTTTAAACTGAATGAGCTGTTACATACATTTAGTGCATGTGCTTAAAATCCTGTGCTATGATAGGTTTTTGAAAAGTATACATAGACTGTAAAGTGTAGGCTATTCAAATTTGAGTACTAAACTTTTTCTTTAATTATTCAATCATCATAGAGTGTTTCTTTTTCTTGCAAACATCTCACAGGTCCTGTAAATCTCTGTAAAATGCTTAGTTAAAATGCATTTCACTAAACTCAAACGCGGATAACTCTTTTGTATGGATCAATTGAATCTATTTAGATTCCAACTAGATTAGTTTTTCTGTCACCATTGCAACTCAGTTTCTGTGACTGTGAGGCCTACTTCAAACTGAATCAGTTGTTTCCCAGCACTTCAAATAATGCAGATTGTACTGTATTTTAATTGAATATAGACTTTAATTTCTCCTAAAAGTCAATGTTTTACTCTTGAGAAGAAACAACTTGACAGTTTTCTTTTCTTTTTATTTCAACATCTATACCTTATTATTAACCTTATTCACCCTAAGAATGCTGCTTAATTTATATGGTACATTCCTAAGGGTTGGGAGTTAACTCTTGATTTATAGGCCCTACCTTGCGCACAGTCCCAGCAGTAAAGTTTTATTATGCTGCATTGACTACAGGGATATTTACAGTGATGTCTCAGTTGCAACAGCCGGCATTGGGGTAAAAAGTACTACAGTGCACACCTGATATATCGACATGTAAGGTTCCATAAAATGTATGTTGATATAAAAGAAACGTGTAAAAAGCCTTAAAATGATCCTTCACCCCCCACCCCCCCAGTAAAAAAAATTATTTATGAATGGGACGTCCCCTTATCAGCACCAGCAAGCTCATCTCTCCAGCAAGGCCCACAGTTGATAGGGCACACTCAGCGTGTGGCTGTCTTTTCTCTTACTAGCTTTCTCGTCCCACATCACCTTTCTTGCACTGACCAGAGCACTGATTGTTTCACCCCGTGCGCCCCAAATGTATCCTTTATTACACTAGCAAGCTCATCTCTCCTGCAAGGCCCATAGTCGATGGGGCAGACACAGCGCGTGGCTAACAAAAAAAAACTGTCTTTTCTCTGGCTTTGTCACCAGCAAGTTTATCTCTCTTGCAAGGCCCATAGTCGATGGGGCAGACACAGCGCGTGGCTAACAAAAAAAACTGTCTTTTCTCTGGCTTTGTCATACCACTACACAGGTACAGATCTTATACAATGTACAGGCGCATCATAATAGTCTACAGGCTAGATCTACTTGCCCGTAACACCAACAGCAACACTTCTGACTAATCTGAGGCAAAGCGGGTAGATGTTCGGTTATTTAGCAGCGGAAACCAGCATGTTTTTCGTTATTTTATGACCGTTTTAAGACATCGACATGACGATATAGGAGGTGTGAGAGGAACAGAGTGTCGATATAGAGATAGACATTTAACTAACCGTATAAAGCGAAAAAATGCGGACCTAGCATGGCATGTCGATAAAAGAGACATGTCAAAATGAGCGATGTCTATATAAGTGGTGCGCACTGTATTTTTTTCCTGTAGCATTGAGTTGCAGTAGGGTAATCAGGGTTAAAGTGGTATGTAAAAAAAGATGTTAAAGAATTGTTGTTTTTTTTTACCTTATGAATATTATGTGAGATATTGGAATTCATGTAAATTGTAATTCACTAATTGTAGGAATAAATTTCTTGTTTTATATTTCATGTGTACTTCTTTTTTTTTGTTTCCTACAGTTTTGCCTCTTTTGGAAGTTTTTATTAAAATGGGATTACAACCATCTCTGCTTAACTTTCAGAAGGCCCACTATTTTGGTCACATGTTTCTGAGTCTCTCTCTCTCTCTCTAACTGTTTCTAATCGCTGTGTCTCTCACTAGTCTCAGGGATGCAAGTTTTCCGATTTTTGCAGGAATTCTGATTTTTTGCGGGGTTTTTTTTAACTTAAAAAGCAGGAAAACTTTTAAAAATCATGACCTTAACGAGAAAGAAAACATCCTACATTAAGAGTCATAGAAAATCAAACACTTTTGAGTTGTATAGCAGTGTAAAAAATCCAAAATTTTGCGCCAACAATAATAAAATTTGCACAATTTTAAATGCAGAGAATACAATGAAATCCTCTAGTAAGATAAAGCCTTTTGGGCCCAAATAAAAAGTTTATTTAAATCCAAAGTTAATACATGTATTAAACAGTATCATTTATATTATTATTAAGGATCTCAACATAAAAAAATGAATTTTTTAAATATTAACCTGTAAGCCTAAATTAAGCTGTGCAGATATAGACCAGATGCCAAAATTATGATATATGACAGTCGTGGTTGCCATGTTAGCGGCCGCCATCTTGAAAAAGACATAAAATGCGTATACATTTTTATTTTCTTAAATATTTTAGAACTAACAAACTTTTAAAGTTTTTCACTTACAAGTTCAAAAACATGTTCCTACAAACAACTGGCTATACAAGATCCTTTTTAAGAGTCCTTTAAGTTGTTTCAATTGGGCAAGGAAATGTTCAGTTTGATTTTTGTGCAAAAATCCATAGATAAAAATTTGTTAAAAAAAAAAAAAAAGGTTCCATATACAAGAAACATAAATATTGTACATATGTAGCCAGCTATTTGTAAAAACTGAATTGCTACATTTGCACCAATTTTCTAGACTCTAGGCCAAAAATCAGTGAAATGGTTGAGAAAATGAACTTTTAAACATAGTTTTGAGAGAAAGTCAAAAGAAAACAAAAAAAAAAAAATTGAAATAAGAGGAATTTATCATGCTTACACGTGAGTTTTGGGCTAAATACACTTCAGATTTGCCCTAAATGGCTT
>BMAT01013319.1:52098-62754 GCA_019649035.1 Elysia marginata | reverse complement strand
AAGGGTTTTGGAAACTGCTTTGAGCATTTACCATCTTTCATGCATGGAGCGTTTGGATTCAGTGCACCACAGGGTTGGTGCACCATGTGTGAATTAACAATTGTGAAGAGTTCTGGGTCTTGGCTTTTGTCTGGGATTTTGGCACTGACTGCTGCATCTATCATACAGGGGTTAATTTTAGAATCACGTGACATCCATAAAAGAATATGTGCATACAGCAAACCTCTCTTCTGGAACTCAATGTTGTAGAGCCAAGCATCGACAGAGCCTAGACAACCATTTTTTAAAGCATGCATTGTTTGTTTTAGTTTTAAGCGAAAAACGCGTACCAAAAGGTCAGGACGATCATGTGGGTGGTGTCCCTCCAGAAGATGGTCAGTGATCTCTTTCCAGTTGGGATTTGTGGTGACTGTAATAAACATATCTGGGCATCCGTGTTTTCTTATGTAAGCCATAGCATCTTGTTGCTTTTCGAACATATACCGTGGCCCTCCGCAATAAGTTGCAGGCAATATCACTTGTTGACCAAAATTTGTAGGATCTCCATCTCTCACTACCACTGTGTCCTTTAGGTCTTGATAGTTGTCTGCACGAAGAGGGTTTTGTTCTCTTCTCAAAAATTGCAACCTTTCACTCTCAATTTTAGCATAGGCATCTACTAAGTACAGTTGAAAGAGTTTTCTTGCTTGCAAAAGATAGTTGCCAAGTCTGGTACAAAGTTTGAAGCCTGGGCGTTTTATGGTTTAGGCGTGATCGGCGACCGAAATTCAAAAAATTAATGATTTATCCAATTATATATATAGATCAATTGGAAACTTATCTTTTCAGCACGTTAAAAAAGCAGGAAAGTATATAATTAAGATAGAAAAATACAAATTAAACCAATCAGGTAAAAATGTACATACCACACATAAGTAAAAACATACACATCATGTCTTTTAGTTGATACATGTAGTAAACTTAATATATTACAAAAATATTGCACTCTGGTGATAAAATTTATTGATCTTGGATAAACTAGTCGTGAACATCAGGTTTTAGTCATGAGAATTGATATAATTATGTCCCAGGCTTTCTGAAAATACTGATGTAGGATATAATTGTTTATACTAGTTTCTTTGAGAGCACAGGGTACCTACAAACTTTCTTCATTCACATCTGTCGTGGACAATCCAATTGAGCTTGTTCTATGTCTTCCCTGACTAATTTTTCACTCTCCACTGATCTCCTCCAAGTACCCTTTGGTCAAGAGAATTAAGATCTAACAAAACCAAAAGATAAAGAAACCTAGCAATAAATTTCAATTTATGAGAATTTGGAAAATCTAGAGTTAGACTTTGATTTCTTTTAGATTTTGTGTGTAGGTTAACCTTGACATAGAAAAAAAAACGATCCTGTTATCCTGATATGTTTGTTCTTTATTTGGAACATTATCATATGTTTTGCGAATGGTAAAAATTAAAAATAGTTAGGCAGACGTTGCAGTTTTGTCACTAACTGAGTACGGTATATATCTTTCTTTAATGATGAATTTCTAAATAAAATGCCTGGAAATTGTCCTGACTTTATGAAAAGATGTAAGAGTCAAATTGTCTCTTTCAAAGTTTAATTTGCAGGAATGTGAGGAAAAAGTTTTATGGGTATTATTAGTTTTTTTTTCCCCTTTTTTAAAATACAAATTTTCAACAAATATAGACTAGAAGCAGTCGCAAATCACATTGCCAATAGTTTTCAAATCCAAGGCTTGTTTTCTCGGGTTTTCATTTAGTACAGTTACAGTTATGTCTACTCTGGACAAAATTTGTTTAGACTTGAGAAATAAAGAGATAAAAGCTGTGAAACATGGTTAAAAACAAACAAGCGTGACATGCCATCAGTGAGTTTTGTATTGTAGCTGTGAAAAATTTGTTTCTCTTCAGGAACCAGGAACAAACGAGGAGATCAAAAAGTTTGCACAAGAAGGCTTCGGAGTTCAGTTTGACATATTTGACAAAATTGAAGTGAATGGCAAGAACGCCCACCCTCTGTACAAGTATCTGAAGAAAGAACAGAAAGGGACCTTTGGAGAGTATGTTGTTCATTTCTTTGAAATAAGCATTAACAGGTGTTTGTTTTATAAAGTTTTTTTTCTTATAACAAATTCGCGCCTTGGCTGTTTTTAAAACATCAACAGTAGGGATAGAGGTAATTTTATTTCCAAGTTGACTTTTTTTTGTTTTGTTTTTTTTATGCTCTACAAAAACCATTTAATCATCACAATCTTGTGCAAACTGAAAAGCCGCATATCATCCATTAAAATACAAGATAATTAGATACAGTATTACATTACAGAGTCATTTGTTAGTTTTTTATCCTAACAGCTAACCCCTTATAAGCAGTATATAAGTAATGTTTACTTTGTGCGCATGTGGCTTGAATTTCAGTTTGATTTGTTTTTCATTGTGCAACAATTATCATTTTTTACTCATGTATGATTTTTTGAAGCAGTGCTGTGCTTATGTAACTTGAACCTTAAGTTACAAGGCTCAGTATAGTTCTAATTCAGTGGTCATGAAATATTGATACCCATATCTCTTTGTTTTGTTCTGTGCAGCTTCATCAAGTGGAACTTTTCCAAGTTCCTGGTGAACAAAGAAGGCAAGCCAGTGAATCGATATGCTCCTAATGTGGAGCCAAATGTAAGTTTGTAAGGATACATGATTAACATCTTTAGGTTTTATCCCTTTTACTTAAAAGAAATATTGATTTTTATGGCATGAGAAGGTCGTGAAAAAAAGGGGGAGATAACTATGATTATACCTACTGTTCAATCAGCTTAGTTGATTCCTCATACAGTTTGCATAGGAATAAGAGCCGCAGAATATAATATTTAATGTGCACAGATTGTAACCATTGTTAACATTATATTTATTTATTTTTCACAGATAAAGCAACTAATGATTAAGGTCAAAATGTTTTCATTATCTAACTTATTTTTTCTTTACCAACCTATTGCCACTACAAGCTTGGGTTGATTGCCATTGTAATTTATTGAGCAACATGAACATAAAATTATTTTATAAGAAAATGTGATAACTCAAAAAATGTGCTTAGCATTGGTTTTATCTGGTCTGTTCAACTAATGATGGAATAGTTTTCCTTTTGTTTCAGCAGTTTTATTCCTCTCTTTATTGATCTTCTTATTGTCATTGTGAGAGAGGAAAATGAAAAAAAAAATAATAGTAGTCCAGTGAGGATATTTCAACTAAAATAAAAACAAAATGATCCCAATATAGTTTGCATTTTAAAGAAATATTTAAATGAACATTTACAGTCTATCTCAGACCATCTCTCCATGTTTTCATGTTATCATCAAACATTTTTTTTTCAATTCTGCCATTTGTTTTCTATATCCGAACTCAGGCCATAGAGAAAGACTTCACGAAACTGTTATAGTCACAGCACAGTCAAGAAGGGAGATAATCAAGACTCTGCAGGCATAGCACCCGCTGCCAGGACGGCATGATGAAGGCAAACCCTGAAAACCTTCACTGGGAAAGGGTTTGCTGGATGACTGGTTCAGTGCAGGCTCCGGGCCGCACCTCGCAACAGATGCTAGCTAAGAAGACTTAAGATTTTCCCTCTTCTGGGCTTTTAATGGTTTATGTACTAAGATTTTATATGCCTGTATTTTCACTTTTTGTTAATATAATGTTTGTTATGATAGGTTTATAAGTGGGAAAGATGAGTTTTCCTCTCCACTTAATTCGATGCTGCATAAGTCGATCTTTTTCCTTGGCCCCTCCCCCTTTGGATAACAAAAATATAAGCACTAGCACATAAGTTGATTTTCATATTAAATCAATCTTAGAAATGCTCATGCTAGCAAAAAATATGACAATATTCCTTAGCTCCAGTCCTTCTAAACCACACTAAAGCTAGACAGATTGAGTCTACACCAGACCCATTGTCGTATAAAGATCCAAGAGAACCTTATGAGACAATAACCTGACCCGAGTCCCCGTATAAGGATTCCCAAGAACCTAGTTAAACAACCCTGAAAGCATGAGACAATAAACCCCTAAACCACACTCTTACATCAGTCTTTGTGATCGACAGGGCTGAAAGGTTTGTTACAGGTGTGGCTATGCGTAACCCACAAGACTAGGATGATTAAGTAAACAAGATTGAACAGACAGCCTTATCTTTTCGTCTTACAAATCCTTAAACCTTGTTACTGGTAAGCAGGGTTGGTGGTGAGAGCTCACTTTAAGAGCTTTGGGTTCAAAGGGTTAGAACTTTGGTTTGTATGGCCAAAGAAGGCTTAGAAAAAAAAAATATAGTCTTCCAATTTTCTCAGTCATAGGAAAAAGACAATTCATGTGTCAGGAAGAATGTTTGTATCAGTTTATGTTCTACCTCAGCCTTGTTTGTGATATTACTTTTTTGTTGCATGAAACAAAAATCATCAAGGGAGAGCAGACTTTTTAAATTTATTCAATCATGTAAGTTAGAAGAGTGTATGAGTTTCTACCAAAAAATTTGAAATAGCCTTGTATTTTTTATATATATTTTACCACTGAATTATCTTGCAGCCATTTCAAAGATTTAGATGAGTTGAGGGCTTATTACTATTACTTAATTATTTCCAACTTGGATTTAACGTTTATCATTCTGATCCTTGCCAAAATTGTTTTGTTCTTTTTATTTTTTTTTGTCTTATATTAGGTATTATTGTCAGCAACGGTTTCTCGACACATGTTTGCTTCTTGTGGTGCTTTGCTCAAAACATTGTTTTTGAGCATGAATTTTTCTTAACTGCAATTAATAGGCTGTGTCGTAGAAAGCCTTTTTACCACGGAACAAATTACAGGTAGCACAACTCATTTAAAGAATGCCTGTTTGCTTCCCTCTTTACACCTTAGTTTTGGCCTGTGAGAACGATGAAAACAAAATTATTCAATAAAATCAAAAGAACGAAGAAAAAAAACTAAAAGTATAATTGTTGTTTAAAAAATTGTTTTGTGAAGCAACCATGTCTAGTTTTTCTGTTAACTGTAAGAAAAATGTTGCTCACAAGGATGCAATTGGTGCTTTATTTGGAAGACTACAGAAGTTTATTATTTAAATGAATTGTTCATGTTAATGCTTGTCATGTGAATTTGTTATTGATTCTGTGAGTTGTAAAAAAAGAAAACATATCATGGTCATTTATGTGAAGTTTGTGTCATAATTTTGTAAATGGACAAAGGTAATCTTGAACTTTTTTTTTTAAGCTGCAAGGTTTGCTGTAACACCAGGCAATAAATTATTTAATTTTATGCTTGTGTGTACATGATCTAAATTTAATTTTGGGGGGAAAGTTTTTAGGTATTCATTTTTTGTTTATTACTTTTTTGCACAAGGGTTCACCGCTATTTATTTCTCCTTCATCCAATTCATGTAAGTAGTGGTTAGTGTAAATATCACATAACCATTTTTCTAAAAATTATACTTTTTTACGCTTCTATTTCCAATTACTTTCATTTACATTGTACAACCAAAATTGGCGCAGCTTCAGATCTCAACCTTTTCATTCAATATCATTCTGTAGCAATAAAGAAGTGAAAAAAATTTTTTTAAATGTTTGTTTGCCTGTGTTTTATGACTTTTACCTTTGTTAACATTGTAATGCAAAGGAAGACTCTAGGAGAAAAAGGCTTTAGTCCGGAAATGGCCCTGATATAAAATCTATTACACAAATTTACTTTAAACACCTCTAAAAACAATACCAAAATGTATTAGTAAATAAGATTTTGGACAAAATAAACTTGATAATGTAAGGAGCTATCATTCAAAATATTGGTATAATTTATTGTTTTCAATTTTTATCTTGAAGTTGAATAGAAAGTTGATTTGCCAACTTGCATTTTGGCATATTGTAATGTTTCTAGGTAGGCCTATACCATTATGTTAGAAGGTTCAAACCTACGTCACTTAATTATACAGAAACTAAAGCATGGTTTTTTATTTCGATCATTCCACTTCTGACACTTCATGTTTTTAGACCTATCCACCAAACCACAGAGATTTTTAACTTCACTTAACACATTTAAACAATAATACATTGTTTCATGGATGGCTATGGTGTTAGTGACTGTGAAATTAAGTGGTTATTTTCATGCATTATGTTGCACATTATTTCAATCACATCATTGATAGGGACATAGCTTAAATGATTGGGTACGTTTTTCCACCAGATTAAGCTGTAATTTTTACTATAAAACCTTCGTATGTTGTAATCTTTTCTGAACTTCAAACTGGTAAAAAATTATGAAGTTCCTTAAATTTTGCAGAAAGGTATCATAACTTATGTTGATTTCAAATATTGAGAGGAAAAAAAAAGGATTCAATCTACTTTTTAAAGGTGTATTCTCATGAAAACATTTCTCATTTAGAGTGGTCTCAAGACCTTAAATTTAAATATGTATTCAAACTTTAAAACTACTTATCCAAACCAATGTGCATTGGTCCACTTTCAAGTTCAACAATAGGAGCCCTTATTCTTATTACTTTTTCTGAATTTAGGTGTTGTAAATGTGAATGGCATCCTTTGCCTAATAAAAAAAAGGTACATCATTCTTAGAAGTTAGAGACTTTCAACTTATTCAAGACAGTTCTTAGAAGGTAATGAAGATGAGAACTTAGCTCTAACTTTTGCCCTACCACAGGTACAAATGTACCAAATTTATTTGGACCTGGAGGTCCACTCAGGCAGTACTTACACAAAGAGAAAAGTGTTAGTAAGAATTTGTGACCCCAATACCAAAAACCCATCTCAAGTCACCCAGTTTCATTCTTAGCTAGTACAGGCAATTTCTCAGTTTCAAACTCCACAAAAATCAAATCAAATCTCCTTAATTTAAAAATTCTTTGAAAAAAAGATAATTGAATTATGTCTTTTGCATAATGTTGCTGAAGCTCTATGCTTTTAGGTCAGATATATCTACAAGTACAATAATTTCTGACATTAGCTGGATTTTAGTTATTGAGATCACTCACTCACTCACTACCATCCATTTCTCTCGATCCTGAGCTAGAGTCCTCAAGGTGCCCCATGACTGTCCCATGGTTGCTGCCTCTGCCTCTGCTGTCACATTGAGATCACATTTAATTAGAATGTACTGGGTCACTTTGACCTGTGAATGAGGCTTTCTCAATGCTGCTAACATTTTTTGTTTCTTTTATTCATAATACTACAGGTTTCTTTTTAAAGTTTATAATAATATACAAGAACAAAACAATCATAAATAATCTTATTATGATAATGTTTAACAATACATAAGGCTGTTTTGGCGGATATTCTAAATACAGTAGTATCTGGTTAAACGCACGTCAGATAAATGCACGCTACGGTTTAACTAACGCCAAATCGCAATGACCGATTTTTTTCTATATGATCAGTATACCCTAAACACACGCCACATCAACTAATGCGCGCTATGATTTATCAGATAGGCAAAAATAAGTGGATCAGGCACGGAAAAAGCCAGAATCACTCAAGAGAGATTCTCATCTTCCTTTGTTGTCATCACTTCAATGCTATATTTACACTTTTGGTTTGGGAAGACTTGGGAGCAGGGGCGTGAAGAGGGAGGCATGGAGGGTAAAAGGTGGACAAAGGTCTGTCGCGCAGGGATAGTTTGTATAGACCTAAGAGCAAGCGAAATGATCGTGACGCAACGTTCAACGCCCATACCGCACTGGACAGGTAAACTGTTGTAGGCTGGCCTATAATACTAGCTCTTGTAGTGTTCAGCTCGACCATGCCTCCCACTCCCCCCTGCCCTCTTTGGTCAACAACTAGTTGGATGTTTGCATTACGATAACTGCTAAGCCAAACCAGCTGTCATACTGTAGAAAGATCTAGATCACTAGGCTATATATGTACATGTATCCCTGATATTGTTGTCTATACCTTGTCAATTTGTGTGGTCCATGGAAACAATTTGGTTTTTACTAATTTTAGGCATATTCTCTCGTTTTTATCTAAAGGGAAGTAACTAGATACAGTAATTTTTACTACTTTTTATAAATGCACGCATCTCCTAAACGCATGCTATTAGTGCTTCCCAAGTGCCGTGCGTTTAATCGGATACTACTGTATTTTACTTTAAAAAAAAAAAGCAGAGTCTGTCCAAGAATCTTAATGTCTTTGCTAGCAAAGCGAATTCTTAGGCAGAGATGATTATTAAATAACATTACTCATGTAAGACAACAATGAACAGAAATATTATTGAAAGTTACTATGCTAACAACAACCTCAGTCCTATCTGTTGTCTGAAAGATGATGATGCTGATTTGAAATAGAAAATTATGAAGATGATAATGGTTTTAATGATGACAGTGACAACAATGATACTCTGTAAGAGACTAATAAAAACGTTAAAGATAACTACCCAAGCAATAAGTTTTTTTAGTGCATGTCAATCCTTATGGGCAAGTGCGGCACCCCTCTCAGTAGGGCTATAGGGGTCCCATGGTCGGTTTTTAGATTTGAGATATGTTGAAATTATAAAAACTTATCCTTTTCTCAACACAATGGCACAAGATTTTTCTTCCTTAAGACACCATTAAGTATTTTTTTCATAATTTTGAAAATAAGACTACCCCAAAACGCTCTAATAAAAATACGTCAAATAAGACTACCCCAAAACGCTATAATAAAAATATGTCATTTCAATAGGAAAAACACAGCCTTCAGCACATAGTATTTGCTAGTAACATCCCTATTATAAACCCCAGCCTGCAGTTTACTTTGGAAACAGTCCACTTTCCTAGCCTGCAATGTCGACACAAATGCCTGACAGAGTGAAGGCCATTTAAATTCAAAGGAATATTTTTCTATAGTCTGTTTCTTGTTATCTAAAAAGAGCTTTAAACCTCGTTTTACATCTAAATTTCAGACAGCAAGTGTACTGTGGGTGTCGACTGGCAAGGCGACAGAACGCTACTTGCTGATCTGTAGGCATACATGAGACATGGGGAGGGTACTCACACAGCTGCATTGCCTAAAACCTTAGGGTTTTATTGTTTCTGTTCTATTTGACTTTCTTTAGCGTTTTTCTCGAAATGTCTTTTATTTACATACATCTTTGTATATCTCCAAAAGTTTTGGAGTAATTCACTTCAAACTTTGCATTTGACTTGCCAATGCCCCCTTCTCAATTTTGTCTCAACCTTTTTTTCGGTATTTTTGTTTTTTTGCTTTACAAATACTTTTCTTGACGTAGACAGGATTCCAAAGGTCTCAGCTATTGCAATATAGGCTAAAAATAAAGATCGGACTGTGGATGCAAATCCACTAAAGGCATGACAATTTAAAAATAAAACAAATTGGCAAGTGTGTTTAAATGACATAAAACAATTTCAACTTACACTTTACATCATTTCTCATTTAAAAGAGAGGAAACCACATTTATTTTCTATCTCATTTACTTGAATGAAGATGGGAATCATACTTCTTTTACATAAGACATAAACAGTAGAACCTTAAATTAATTACATTGGAAGTAATGAGAACTAGCTTATGGGCATGAAGGTTCATGTTCTTCCCTCTTATTTGGGGCCTGTAATTTATTTTGGAAATTGCAAGAAATCAAATCAGATACATGTATCTTGGAAGTAACGAAAATAAAGCAGTACATGTATATACATTGTACTATAAAACTCTTCATGAGAAGACTGAGAAAGAGTAAAAAAAACACAGAACATTAAAACATCTCAAACCTGCTTACTTCCTTGTAGATATATGCTTTTAGAAGACCTTTTGTCACTTCTACACTCTACACATGTACATGTAAGGTAAAACTATCATATATATTACCTTAGGGAGATGAGATTCACCTACCAGTAGGCTGTCCCTCAATGGCCCATAATGCGTCACCTACTTAGCTTTTTAAAAAAAAGTCTTAATTGAACTCTTGATTGGTAATTTCTAGGACACTTGCTATAAGGAGAGTTCTTGGAAAACAAGATTCCTTGTTATTACCACCAATACTAGGTTTCTCTTTAACTATTATGTCTTGCCTCTAGGGTGAATGAGTTGGATGTGGCAATTTTAGACTTCAAAAATATTGATGTTTTAATCAAGACATTTTTTTAGCTTAAAAAAATGTCAAAGATTTCATAAAGTTACCTATATTCTGTGGAAATATATTAAAACTTTTCTTGATTTAGAATGGAGAGAAAAAAAAAGACCTTTCATGGATGTTTTTTCAAAAAGGAAGTTTCCGACTTTGAATTCCTTGCCCTGAATGCGAGTCATATACTCAATCACATGACAATGTTTTCTTAAGTTCAAATGGCCTAAAAAAACTTTTTAAAGTTGGTTATCTCAAAACTAAACATTGTGGATATAGAGCAAATTCAAAATTAGGCAACAACATGTTATTAACAGGTAGTTTAACATGTAGTTGATGTGCTTGAGAAACATGAAAGCACATAAACAATTGGTTGAAAGAGACTGACAGAATAAGTCAGAACAGTGTCTTTGATTGGTTTCACGAAATGGGGACTTACCGTAAACAGTAATAGAACTAAGATTGTGGTATTTAAAAAGGCAGGAAGAATTTCTAAACAGGATAATTGAACGTACAATGGCCGCCCTATTGACGTTGTATCTTCTTTTAAATATTT
>BMAT01013315.1:316532-331271 GCA_019649035.1 Elysia marginata | reverse complement strand
GAGAGACAGAGACAGAGACAGAGAGAGACAGAGACAGAGAGACAGAGGCAGAGACAGACAGACAGGGGTACAGAGAGAGATTATAATCATGACATTCACTTCTATAAATGTTGATCGGGGTAGGGGTGAGGGACGTTAAGAGTCAATCGTAAAATAATAGGGCGCATAAAGGAGGGAGAATGTAAGAGAAATAGCAACCCTATAAAACAACTCTAGTGTTTGTTGTTTTTTTTTTTAAGTCAACCTCCATCTTTTGGAAAAACAATTTTAAATTTTAAACAATAAAATATTTAATGCAATGCAGGGCAAAATTACATAAACCTTAATACTAAAAATTTATACCAAACCCAGAAGGCATACCAAAATAAATGAGATAATACTGAGCCTGTTTCGCACCTCACTATATATAGCTCGGGCTCCTGTACTAAGTAAGTTATACAGACGTCATCGCGGTCAAGAAATTACCGTAATCCTATTGGTAAGTCGGTAAATCACTTACAGAGAACAAAGATTAGAGAAGTCGAACGCGCGTCTGTAGAGCGGAACAGCCAATCAAGCATCGCTAATCCCACTAAACCCCGCCCTCCGGCCAATCAAACAAGGCCAAGAGGTCAACTTCATGATTAAAAATAACACTTATGGTGTTGTGTGTTTTATAGTAATGTGGCACAATGCAGAACGAGATTTCAATAGGAATTTTACTCTTGATTAGGTTTTAGGCCGAATCTAAAAATACGAGTGCACCTACTTGTGCCAGCGATTTCTGTGCAGGGATGAGGGCTATGACATAACAAGGGAAAGTTAACTGTAAAAAACTTTTGGGGGTATGTGAATTTAAGTTCAGGTTAGGGGTTAAAGTACAAACCGTTTGGCCTTTAAAAACCCAACTGAATAAATGAGAGAGAGAGAGAGAGAGAGAGAGAGAGAGAGAGAGAGACAGACAGACAGACAGACAGACAGACAGAGAGACAGAGTGACAGAGAGGCAGAAAAGAAAAAAGAAAAATAATTAGAGAAAAATAAAGAGAGAGAGAGAAATAGAGTAAGGGAGAAGGAGGGGGGGAAAAGACATATATTTACGTATTATATATAACTGAAAAACAAATATAGCAAAAAATAACATTGATAATAATTTACAGAGAACTTTAAATACACGCGCAGAGGGCTCAATGGCACCAATACACCGTAGAGGAATTTCATCTTTAAAACCTTTTATAAACAACTGCAAATGAGCAGTGCCTATAAGATGTACAGAAAGCAAAAATGTATTTAAATACTACGAAATACTTTGAAAATTTTAAAGCATATTAAAGTTTCAATATTCATAGTGTGAATAATTAAGTGGTCTTTAAAATAGAACTCTTTTCTTTAGCGTCGAAAACCAATTGATTAAGAGGTAGTTATAGAACTTGCGCTATTTAGATCTGGTGTGAACCTTTTGGCAAAGGCCCTTAGAAAGCTTTTCACTCCCCGCTGAGGCGGCTAGATACAGAGACATAGAGAGAGAGAGAGAGAGCTAGAAAGAGGAAAACGTAAAGAATAGCAAGATTTAAAGTGACAATAGATTAGTATATACATAGAGAGACTATGACAGAGAGAGAGGGAGAGAGAAAGAAATAGAGAGAGAGAGAGAGAGAGAGAAGGAGAGAGAGACTCAGAGAGAGAGAGAGAAATTGCAAGTCAGAGCTAGAGAAACAGCCACATAAATGGCAGAAACGAGAGAAAGGGAAAACGGAAGATACGGGAATAGAATGAACAAAAGAGATAGACACACACATACAGAGAGCATGAGTGTGAAAGAGAGAGGAAGAGAGAGAGATGCAGACAGACAGAGAGAGAAAGAAAGAAAGAGAGAGAGTCAAAGACAGAGACAGACAGAGGAACAGACAGAGAAACAGAGCGACAGAGACAGAAAGACAGAAAGAAGCAAAAACAGACAGATGGGCAGAGACAGAGAGAGCACGAGTGTGAAAAAGAAAAGAGAGAGAGAGAGAGAGAGAGAGAGAGAGAGAGAGAGAGAGAGAGACTTAATCCATAAACCTGACGGTCCTTGTAACTCAAATGAGGCATGGCATGTCGCACGCGTTATGACCATCATGAATGATCCTGGATGTAAGATCCTGGTTTACACAGGCCATTTATTATATTGATGATTCCTAAAGCCGTGGGCATGTTGGATAAGATTTATCTCAGTTCGAATCCATTTAATACATAGGCCTGGCTTAGCATTATTCTTAGTTTTACCATTATATGGAAGTAAGGAAATATTAAAACCTAGATTAAAACTCATAAGGAAAGCTTGTAACAATGTAGTTATCTAGGCCTATAATACATTTAAAGCTACCAGTCGCTTTGTGTTATTGGCGAGAATTTACAATGGCTTTTATGTGTGATATCATTACGCTGCACGCAAAAGGCTACGGACTTCCAAGCTTTTTAATATGTGAATGATAATACCAGAACAGGCCACTGTTTTTTTTCTGTGGTAAGAACCTAACGTTGCTATTGAACTTTACATGGTGTGACGTGTTAATTTGTTTTCCTCTGTTTTCTTTTATCTGGGACATTAATACCAAAGGTTACATTTGCGTTGTAAATCAACGAGTATGGAACAGAGATAAACCTGATAGGCTAATCATATTAGAGTAGGCAAGCTATACCACTAAGGATATCAAGAATACACCTACTGTTGTGTAAGGCCGGCTAAACTGCTTTGACAAATGAAAAGATAACTTGCAGATCTTATCTACGGTACGCTAAATTTGAACATTGCCTGGCGTTTTTCTCTGTGGTGGTATAGAGGATTCGATTGGAGTTTAAAAAAAAATTAATGATCTATTGATTTATCTAAGAGAAAAATAGCAATATGGGAACGACATACCGAACTTGTGATACTACAATGAGTTATGTGGTTACGACAAAGTGTGTAAATAGTTTGATTGATTTTTTTACTGTTATCATCGATTAATAATTGGTGCCAGTAATTAAAATTCGAATACAGCTGCGGAAAAAAATGGTATGAATTAAGCAATGGAGAGAAGTGGGCTTTTTAGTGGAAATGCCCGAAATAAGAATTTCTTTGCGCAGTGCCTGCCTCCACTATTTATTCGGAAAATAATGTGCCCAACAAAATTGCCTGTTGTAATATAATCCGTACAAGGAAGTTGCACCCTGTTTCGTTTTGACTTTCACTTTACATTAATGTGAATTATGCCGTATCTAATTGTTCTTTCGCAATTGTGTAAACAATTATTTACTCCTATGATTAAAAAATACAAAAATCTGGTAGTTTTGTGTGATTTTCTCCTGTGTTTTAAGAATCATAGTTTACTGTTTTTATTCGCAATGTGCTACCGTGCGTGGAAGTGATTCCGTCATGAACTAACTTAGCGAGTAAATAAGGTGGGCATCGCTGCGTAAAATGCCATTCTAAAAATAATTAACCATGTAATTATTGATTTCATTCTTCCGTAGCCGACTTCCCTGTTTAATTACAACACATGTCATGTAAAAAACAACGAAAGCTATAATTATGTTGGTGCATGATATTAGACCCTTAGTAGTTCGACCCTGTTCAAGTTTATTCAGTACAATCAAAGATACACAATTCATTAAGTCTGTACAATGTATATCGAACATTTTTAATGCTTAACGAGACTAACAGAATTTAACAGTTCAAGTCAATTATACACTAGTACAGTTTTAAAGAGAAATAATATCTCTATGTTTCTGACATACACAAGCTCTTCGGCATTTTAAATTATGTTTTGTAGTATTTATTGCTTACCCGTGTAGTTTAACTATATACACGGAATTAATATTTACTGATATTAATGCCACGTTACTGCCTACTGATCTCTTTACCATGACCGGCTCTGTGGCCTAGCGGTAAAGACACTCGCTCAGAGATCGGGAGGTACGGGTTCAATCCCGGGCCGAGTCGAACCAAAGACTTTAAAATTGGTATTAGTAGCTGATCCGCCTAGTATCTGGCATTACGGATTAAGTACTAAGTCGGCCCGGTGTCAGGATAATGTGACTGGGTGTGGTGTATGCAGCGCTATGTAATTCATAGTGTGGCAGCACGCTTTCAATTGTCCCAAGCGCCGTCTCTGATATAACCTTGTAGTTGAAAAGAGACGTTAAAATTTAAACAACCAACCAAATCTCTTTACCCTGATAGATCATATTTAAAAGCTTCTATATACACGGTGCACTTATTAGAAGATGCTGACGTGATGTCAGGCCCAATAAATGTTGAAGATAGTTATTTTGGTTGTATTTGACAGCGTCAAAACTTTTAATTGTTTACAGTAAAGCATGTTATAACGCTTGGGAAAAAGCCGATGCAGCGACCTTCACAAAAAAGTTACGTGTCTTTGAGTTTTGGTACGGAACAGTCAATAGAACACGCTTTAGATAGGAAGAGCAGGGGGGGGGGGGCAATTATTGAATCTATTCCTGAAACAAAATCTTCATGTTCTCACACGAAATCAATTTTTGTCTTTATGACTAAAATAAATGTTTGCTCAGAAATGCTTAAAAAGAACTTTATTAGTTCATTGATGAAAATTATGTAAAAACGGTGGTCCTAATCCTACCAAACTTTTTCAAACATTAAATTAAATAAAACGGACCCTTACGACCTACCAAAGAATTTTCTCCTTTATGTAACTTGGGATGTCCTATATCTCCACCCCGACACAAATACAGAAAGTAAAACGTACTAATTTTATTCATTAAAATAATTTTTTAAAACTCAGATATGAGGAAAAAACGTGCAAATAAAGAGCCCTATACAAAGAGTTCTATTTTTAGCATGTTTGGCATTCTAATCAGCTGATATTGATACAAGTTATGCCAGGGAAGTAAAAAAGTAAACACAAGTTTAAATCGGCATTTTTTTTTAAATCCTGGGCTGATAAAATAAAAAGATAAGGCGCATTCTATACTGACACACAGTTTGATTGTTTGCTTGTCGTATTATCATAACCTCACAGGTAGCAATATGTTTTTATTTTTTTAGGATAAGGCACCTTTTAAATCTTTTATATATAAAGAAAGCAAACGGGCTATTCATAACTCTTACGTTACCCGTCTTGAAGTCTTATCTAAGTAAATGAATCTCAAACGTAGTGTGAAAGTTTTTGATAAGGAGGATCCATCGTATTTGCTGGTGAAATTCTTCAAACTCTGAATCCGACAATAAAGCCATGCTTCAAAATTGTCCGAATCACAATGGTAAGAAAGATTTAAATCGATAAGCGTGTTATAAAGAGAGAATTTGTAGTCAAAAAAGTACAGTTTACTATGAAATAAATCCGCTCTAGTATGAATAAGCTACAGAAACTCTCGAGTTCAATAGATTTGTATGTGAATCGACTAGATCTAGGATGATTCAAGTCACTATTTACACGACCTTAGCTCAAATTTAAATCCTTACAAAACGAAAGGCGTACCGCTAATAATAATAGCCAAATCCTTTACCATACGCACCACACCTGTTTAGAAGAGAGAGAGAGAGAGAGAGAGAGAGAGAGAGAGAGAGAGAATATCAATAGCTTTTTCTTGTGATATTTAGATACATTGCATTAAACTACAAAACGGTATGAACTTTCATGGTTATAGAATGCGCTTTCGTAGACACTGTAGAGAGTCGATTTGGGGAAGAAATTAAATATTTCTGTATACTATTTACTGTTACGTATAATGGTTTTGTGATTGTGATTTTGTTGGCGTAGATATCTCCGGAACTTAAGGGTTTCCCAATTATAATTATGCCGCTTTGATTTTAAAATAGCAAGAAAAAAATTTCATATTCATCTTGACAGAACTTACTGAAATCTAGTTTTTAAAGTTATTGAGGCTAATGAGAATTGATATAGAGGGAATTAAAAAATGCTCTTCTTTTTCTTCTTACAAGCCGTTATGACTGTGTAATAATACTTATATCGACGTTTTTAAGTATATTTCTCCTTAAAAAACCAAATTTCTATAAGAACTATAAGAGTTTCCAAATAGACTTGATTGTGTATGGCTATGATACGATTGTTTATGACTGTTCTTCCTCTCCGGCATTGTGCCTTTTGTCAGACGCATGTCCTGTTCTTTCTCGGTTATAGATCAAAAGTTCAAACTGGACACTGTGTTTAACCGTTAAAATCATTCAATTTTGGGCCAGAAAGGGATATATTGCCACCGAAACAGCGTCTTTCTATTTCATTTTAAGAAATATTGCCTATAACGTACAGCGTCAAAAGAGACTTGGGGGGCATGTTATTGAAGTACAATGCCATAAAATATTGTTCACACAATCGGAAAATTATGCCTCCTTGAACAGGACAGAGATAATAATAGGCGTGTGCCGTAGCTCAACACTTACTGACAGCCATGGCGCATCTTCATAGATATTTCCATCTCCTAAGTCTAAATTTCTGTGAACTTAAAACGAGGAGGTGAAACTTATGTCCAAGGCTAAGCTTCTTCGTCCAAGGCAGTGGACTAAACTTTCCCATTGTCAGTGCTGTAGGTTGGTTCACGTTAACTTCATAGGACGAAAGCCAATAAGCACGGTGGCCCGGACAGATATGAAGTTTACACACGGCTTAGCCGAATGCAATATATTATCTAGATTCTGTAGATTCCTTCTTCCCCTACTAGTTGCTGCCACAGCCTAAGTGAAGAGGCACTCGATCCAAAGGGACATAATTATGGACAGTAAAATTTCCTCGGCTTGTGCATTGTGGTCTTGTGGTCATCTTCAGGTTTCGGTCCCGGGCGTCCAGTGTTTAAATCCTGTCTTGCTTAGGCCTAGTTGAGGTCGATGTTGTTAAAGCTTTTTTTTTTACACGCATTGATTTTTCTTACATGACCAGGGTGTTAGATAAATATATCGATCCGGTTATAGGCAGTGAAAGGGGTTGTTGGTTTTTGAGTAAGTCGGTGCGTTTAACTGTAGCATTTCTACCGTGAATTCTAAAGTGTCTATTTTCTTGAGTTTTAGAGTATTTATAGTCGCATTCGCTAAAGCAATTGAAGAACTTAGGTGACTAAACAAAAAGTTATGTAGATTGCTGAATCTGGCGGCACAAGCATATTTTATTTTTCTAAAAAAATATTGGCTAGTTGAACAGAACATTAAAACAGCTTAAATAGGCATGATTTGATAATGCTGCCTATGATAATCAAATTACAGTATCTACAGTATAAACCATATGAATGACACTGCACTTTGGTTATCCCTGATTGAAGATTTTGCAGACCTTATTCTTCCGACATCCCCCCCCCCCCAAAAAAAAAATACAAAAAAAAACAAAAACAACAACAATTAAACAATGCGATCAAAGTAATTCCATTTAAGCTGACTGAACACGTAAATGTACTCTTTATTTATGTGCCGCAAAGAAGATCATTATGGTGTCAATAAAACCTCTAAGGAAAAAGAGATGACTTTAAAAAAGTATTTCTTTTCTTTATCAACCATCCATGCTATCAGCAAATACCACTTCTATGTGTCGCGACAAGTGATTTGTATAACTAAAAACATTCCCCGAAATCCCCCGGAGACATGAAACTGTTTAAATGAATCGACAAGCGGGTTTCCAAAACTCAGTAACTGCGTTTTCAAGTTTTAGAGATGATTAATATCAACTGATCCTTTTTTTCCCCTCTTTTTTTCTTTGATATCATGACATATAGCTGCATTTTGCCAATTTTTATTCGCAAAGTCGTTATAACCGTATTAATCCCAATATCAAGAATCATGTAAGAGGGGTAAATCTTATTTCAACGAAAGTGCAATTACTGGGTTTTGGAAAACCCTTTTTTTCGATTCTACTGAGTAATATGATAAGAAAACCAGTTAATGCGTAAACCAGATTAGAATAAGAATAATGTTTTATTTCACCACATATTAAAACGCTGTTACTCAAGTGGTGTCATTCCTTTAAGGAAGAAATTATTTACATTATCACACCGTCCAATATCGTTAAAATCCTGGATAAGAAATTCAACAATGTACCCTTTAGCTTAAAATGATAATTTAGATTTCAAGGATCTTAAAGGTAACCCCCGTTGCTTAGAATACATAAGAATAATAAGAGATAAGAAAAAAAATTAAGCAAAAAAATTTATGCCTCAAATAATTAAAGTTTGTGGCAGAAAACATACGCATTTTATTATAACATAGTTCTGAATTAATCCTGTAGTATCACTTATTCCAAGAATGGTACTCGAAGGAATTAAAATCATGGCTGGGTTTGTTTATATTCTTATCTACCGCCTGTGCGAGCTCTGTCTGTTTGCTTGAAGTAAATGGAGGTTCTTCCAAAAAAAAAAATAATAAAAGGCGTAATCAGCTAAGAGGTAAATAAAATTAGCTTTAAAGTTTAATCTGACCCTCCATCTGTAGAAAATATCAGTTTTATAAGATTGTTTATGATATGTGTATTTCCCCAAGCAATGTGGACAGATTATAACTATAGTGATAAATATGACTTGAACATAAATCAGATTTATTCAGCTCTCCGTTTGTAACAGAACTTAAGGCTTACCTGACTTCTGGGAAGGCAATACGACGAAAAAAAAATTTCAACTGTATTTTCATCATGTTTTCCATGACTGTACTGAAAGGCAATTTAAACCCTTGTATGTGTTTGTGGGTGTTAGTATTTGAATTCAGTTGATACAATTGTTACTTGATACAATTGTTACCACAGGTTTCTCTAAATCTTAGTAAAGTAAAAAGTTTATTTAATAAACTGCAAAGTCATACTCGTGAGGAAACCATTCTAATGTTTATAACTTTTTGGTTTCATAGTTTTACTCGGTGGTTTTGCATGTGTGAAATGTTTCTTCATGGATTATTCAGTTCTTAAGTGTGGATGTTAAATTATTGCTAAGGCACTTTATTATTATTTAGTGTATAGCACGAAAGTAGGCTCGTATGATTACAGTATTTATCATGCGAGGAAATCTAGGCGGATGCAACAAAGCTAAACAAAATAAAAAGCTTTAGGTGTTCTTATAAACCCCGAACCAAAAAATATAATAATATTCTATGTCTAGAAGATTCTGAGCTAGTTTAAGTTAGTGTCTAAATCTTTGCCCACATAATCCAGCGTAAAAACATGTCTTCAGTAATTTGTCAACAATTTCCACGCAACTGCATCCGGTTATCTACATCACTCTACAACAGACGAAAACTACATGGTGTTGAAGTTTTCTGCAACACTGTTGTAACTGTGAAGACAATATTTAGTTTTATTTTCAATTTTCCCGTGGCATGTAGCATTGGAAAACGACTTTTAAAATTGATGGTTTCTTATGATAATAGTCCTGACAAGAGGCATCGCCACTGAAGGGTGGATTTTTACAGAGTCCTCAAGTCAACAGAAACTTATTTTTTCAATTTTAATCGTCAGAATGAAATCTTTGTTCAGACCAAGAACTTTTTAAAAGCCTCATTGCCTCAAAGAGCAAAACAAAAGAAATGACTAAAGCAACAACAACTCTGATTAACATTCAAACCTTTTGGATATGACTTCTCCAAATAAGTGTGCGTGTTTAAAGAAGCATGGAGGAAGAGTGCACAGATGTTTCTTCGTTTATCCTCAACGGAGCAGGGTAAGTAGGTACCTGCTATTTATGTTTTTGGAACGCCATATTTATCTAAACTTTGTGCCTTGCCATGAATTATAAGTTTCAGGCTATTGCCTTCATCGCGTGGCTCTTTAGGCGCCTACCATAGAGCGCTTATAAATTCTATTATTTTACTCGAAAACCTATAATAGTTTTAAAGGAACAAATAAAATGCCCGACATTTCGTAGGTTTCTGTAGAAAATGTAACAAATGGACTTACTACCAGCCAACGAGTTGCTATCCTTAGTTTTTGTTTTCATCATTGAAACCATTTATCTATATATAAAATTTGTTTTCATCTTTTCGTAGTCCTATCTTTTCATGTCTAGTTCTGACATTAAGTTTCTTTAACTGCCTTCTCTTTATTTATTTCTTCTTATGTCGGATTTTCTCCCTTTGTTTATCACAGTTCCACATCTATACCTCTGCCCTCCCCGGCCCCCCCCCCCCAGTATTTCAACTCCCATTTAGCATTAAGTGTATAATGCAGCAGGGCAGATCCGGGTTCTGTTAAAACCAATAGAAGAAACAAAGTGTTCTTTTTGTAAAGACAAACCAAAGCTAAACCAAAATAATAGCAGTACAAATGGAGAAATATTTCCGTTTTAAAAAGAAGCAACGTATTTTATCGTATCCCCTAAATTCAAGGATCAAACAGCATTTTAGTCAGGAGCTTTGTTTTCATTTTAAATGTGTCAATTAACCTTAATCTCTTGGATTAAACAATTTTTTTTTATGGAGAATTAAAACAAATATCGAAACGCACGCTGGGCACGAATATTCGATTGTTCACAATTGTCTTTTCAACTCAATACTATCGATATTTACCACAAGATTTGTAAAATGATGCACCTAAACAACATTTTTTTTCTTTTAAAATATAGCGCCATTTATTTGGATTTTAATTTTTTTTTAAATACTCGGTCGAAGTAGAACAAGGCGATTCCCACGTTTTTTATTTTATAATGACAAAACGCGATGCTTGTGATGAAAGAAAAGCATTATGGTACTCTGTTACCCAATGAACCCGTTAGTTTTAGGTGGCCTGGTGTGAATCAATGGCACTGGAGCGAAACACAAGGCTAATTCAGGCACATGCCGGAATTTAGACACATTGAACTACTACCCTTTTCATTGAAAAAAATTACAGCTTCAGTTTTTATAGAACCTGAGGTATTTTGTTCCAAAGCAAAAAATTGAAAGAGCTTTAATTCAAAATTAGACTGAACGACTTTTGTGTCGGTACACAGTTTCCACAACTGCATTTTTGGGTAATTCTCACAACTATTCTGTATGATAGATTATTAGCAATTCGACTTTTGTCGCTTTATGGTGTTGTAAGTAGAGAGTTTAAGATAGGGTTAGGGGGAGTACCATTTCGTGTCTTTCTCCCTGGCTGTACCTGCAGTGTGGATGAATGGCACTGGAGCGAAACACGAGGCTAATCACGGTACAGAAAATGGCGTCATTCAAATCATTGCTACTGCCGCTTGTGTTAACTTACAATAAATGGTCGATTGGTTTACGATAGAGTTCCCAAAAACATTTATTCAGTCATGCATAGGAGAAGGATTGTGCGGGCTTTGATTTGGTTTGGTGGTTGTCCTGTTTCGAAGTGAGGCGGTGCTTTGTTAGACCGTGGGATAGAGAGGTGGAGAGGCAGAGGAAACAGCAGCGACACGTCGAGAAGATAGAAGAGATAGGAATATAGATAGACAGAAACAGACACCAACATATAGAAAGAGAGAGAGAGAGAGAGAGAGAGAGAGAGAGAGGGAGAGAGAGAAAGAGGGTCAGACCAGAGAGAGAGAGAGGGAGAGAGAGAAAGAGGGACAGACAGAGAGAGAGAGGGAGAGAGAGAAAGAGGGACAGACAGACAGACAGACAGACAGAGAGAGAGAGAGAGAGAGAGAGAGAGAGGGAGGGAGGGGGACATAGTAAAATTGAGTGAGAGACAGAGAGAAAGACATGAAACAGAAATTTAACACAAAAGCGAGCGAAAAAGGAAGAATAAACAAAAAGCTCTCGCACATGCATACGAACAGACAGGGGAAGTTACGGCATGACGAGAGGCATCCTTTATTTAAGTTAAGAGATGGATTCGTTAGATAAAGACACAGATTGTGGTAGAAAGAAGAAAAGATACCTCAAAATATGTGAGTGAATAGATGGATGGATCGAAAGAGAGAAAGAGAAATTGAAGGGAAAGAAGAGATATAGATAGAGAGAGAGATAGAGATAGAGAAAGAGAAGGGAAAGAAGAGATATAAATAGAGAGAGAGACAGAGAGAGAAAAGATAAGGGAAAAAAAAGAGATATAGATAGAGATAAAGAGAGAGAAAGAGAAGTGAAAGAAGAGATATAAATAGAGAGAGAGATAGAGAGGGGGAAAGAGAAAGGATAGAAGAGATATCAATAAGGATAGAAGTAGAGAGAGAAAGAGAAGGGAAAGAAGAGAATTATAGAGAAAGAGCGAGGCACAGAGAGAGAGACAAACGATAAATTAAACTTGGAAGAGATAATCTAACATCTGAAAAGAAAATCACAACCAAGGACCGTAACTATGCATAAGTCGTGGCATTCTAAGGACATGCACAGTTACATACCTTAGGGTTTTCTGGTACCAAACCAGTTATTGTTTTCGAGAATGTTACAAACGGGGAAAAAAAACGAGTTACTAGATGTAGATATAATTTTTGACTTCGTTGAATCATAAAAATTTATAATTTTTTTCGGGTTAAAAGTCTCAGTCGATTTCAAAACCCTTGTCAATGGCCCTGTGCACTTCCTAGCATATTTTGATCCTAAAATGTCATTTTGATCGTTCATTAGTTTCGTTGTTGCTGATGTTAACGCCCAATTTCCTTGACACACCGTCACCTATAACGTTTCATTGGTCTCTGCCTACCTATTTTCTTTCGATAATGGAGCCAGAAACACTGGTGTAACGACAAAATCTATTTATCTATCTATCTATCTATCTATCTATCTATCTGAAGAAGAAGGCCAGAAACACTGTGTCGTACGTGAATAAGGTAAGACTAGGTTACCACATATATCTATCTATCTATTTATCTATCTATCTATTTATCTATCTATCTATCTATCTATCTATCTATCTATCTATCTATCTATCTATCTATCTATCTATTTATCTATATATTAATCTATCTGTCTATCTATTTACCTATTTACCTACCTACCTATCTAACTTTTTATCTATCTATCTATCTTTTTATCTATCTATCTATCTACCTACCTACCTATCTATCTCTCTATCTAGTTTCAAAAAATTGTTTATACACTATATTAATTATTTTCTGTAGACATTTCCCTGCGTTACTCATCGTAGCTGTGTCGCCACAGAGCGGCGCCACGAATACACCTGCACCAATATATTTCATGGCCACTTCTAACCCATATATAGGGTGTAGCAGGCGCTTATCACAAATAAAAGAACTGCTTTTACTTGGATACCCATTTTACCGGTGGGTGGACTCGAGAAAGTAAGGGTAAATTGCTTTCCCAATTCCAACATGGCAAGGTCGGGAGTCGAACCCGCGACCTTCAGGTCTCGAGTCCGACGCGCCAGCCACTCTGCCACGCTGCCCCCATCTATCTTTCTGTCTATCCGGTGTGACTTAAGGGAATAATCATGTCAAAGAATTGGACAGAAAGAGATTGTAGGAAAATCGGAACATCGAGAGGGTAAGAGAAAAAAGGATTTTCTATAACAAAACAAAATGGAAAACAGCAGACAGGAAAAATATGAAAAACATGCGATTAAGAACACATAATGATATCAAGATAAAATAACACAAAAGAAGAGGAAAAAGTGCAAAACAGAAATAGATAGCTACGACATCGTTTTTGCAGTTTTTATTCGTTATGCTTTTATTTTCCCTAATCTTTTCAACTCTAGGCACTACCGTTTTAGGCTCATGATCAAAGATAAAAAAAACCCTTAAAGTGCGTTCTCTCAATTTACATAAATGTACTGCTGGGAATCCTTAAAGAAGACTAATGTAAATTATGAAGATAAATTACATTAATTATAGCCACAAATAAGACATGTAATCAGCCAAAATAGTTTGAAATGACTGTACCTAGATATACGCTCTATGTGAAGAGAATTTTTTTTGCCAAAAAATCGCTTGCTTGCTATTCAATGCAATCCTTAACAGGAAATGCTAGAATATAAATTAAAGCCTTAACTTGGTTCCCCACACTCCCTATAAAAAAAAATTTAAAAAAAATAAATAAATCGAAAAATCGATTTTTCTCCAGAGCCCTTTCAACGATAAAGGCTTTGAGATTTAAATTGTAACTGGTAAAAATTATTCAGAACGGTAAATGTTCCGTTGCATTTATCCGTAATCTTCTACTTAAATTGCAAAGACGAGGCAGAAAGAAACATAGGAAGACACGGGTCAGGAAAAAGTTCAAGTTTCCTGTGCAAACTTCAGAAAGATAAAAAACGCCCTTAAAGTAACAGCTTTCTTGCCAGCGTATTCGGCAAAGAATAAAAACCTCTCGGATTGCAACATGGCTTTTAATAAGGACACTTGAAGAACTTCTTGATAAGTGGGCCGCGGGCCGAAAAAATAACTCCGAAAATACATAATTAACTAATCCTTTTTGACAGGTGAAAGTCCTTTGATTGATTTTTTTTTTCAATTCAATCGGTTTTTCTGGCATTTGAGTTTCACAAGTGTTGTGAAAAGTGCAAAGCACGGACACCTTTCTTAAATTTAAAATGCAGCGCCAAACCATTAAAAACTGCGCCAACGGTAAATTTTTTACATTTAAATCTTACTACAAGACCCGTGTTACAAGTTTCCTGTACGTCATTTGATTGAAGAAGACGCATTAAGTGCGCGGACTCTTATTAACAAATACATTTCTAATCTTGATACAAAAATTTGTATGAAATGAATTTTGTTCGGTGGTCCAGATGCCTGGTTTTTCAGCTTACGGTCCTAAACATGACGTAGCACTAACTCATACTTAACGTCTTCTGATTGGACTTAACTGTCGAATGAAAATAAAAAGAATCACTGTTTCCTTTTTATTTACATAGCCCCTTCCTT
Source organism: Elysia marginata (assembly GCA_019649035.1). NCBI lineage: Eukaryota > Metazoa > Mollusca > Gastropoda > Plakobranchidae > Elysia > Elysia marginata. Next base: position 316,542 of record BMAT01013315.1, on the reverse strand, counting down.
TCTGCTGCCA
>BMAT01013315.1:276485-287355 GCA_019649035.1 Elysia marginata | reverse complement strand
TACTGAAAACAGGATTGAAAGGGAGAGAACCAGTTTATTTGTGAAACCGAAATTAAAGCCGACTAGCTGGTTATCTCCCCTTGAAGTTAAAATTTAGAAATAATTCAGTGGGAAAAACATAAAGTTACAACTAAAATAGATGGCACTTTTGGAATGCAAAAGCATCTGCGCTCTGACTGTGTTTAGAGATGAACAAAAAAAAAATTCGAAATGACACAAATTATTCATAGATTGATACAAGTCAACACAACTTACTGCCAAAAAGCAAAAATTAAGGATTTGGCGCAAAAAAAACCCAACAAAACTGTACACTTTCGACACAAAACTTGTGATGAAAAAAAAATTGAAATAAAATATACAGAAACTAAGACGATAAGACTACAGTGCAAACGATGTTCATTTCTAGTCAGAAAAAAAATAACCTTAGAAGAACATTTAAAAATAATGAAATGTATAAGAGATAATGAAAAAATGTACATGAAAACAAAAAAAATAATACCAATAAAATGTCTGAACATCACGAGCATGAAACACAAACAAAAGGTATTAAAAAAGTCACGTGGCGCCAGCACATTGTCACTAGATACATGGCATAAACAAAAGTTGTAAATATTCACTTATAATGATAAATAATGCATGGACAACAAACTTTCATTAATTAAGATACCTATCTTCTATGGCACACAGAGAAATAACACTATCCAAGTAAAATGTTTACGAACTAATACATTTTTGTAGCTCGATTTTTAATTACATCACCTAGAACAGTAATAAACATTTTTTTAATATTTTATAAATTTGCCTATATTTTATATGTAACATTTTTTTTTCAACCTATTGTAAAAAAGAGAATTTATCCTTTCTATTTAGCGACAGAAACTTTTTCTAGCTTGTATCACTTTACATAAAATCCTCTACGTAACAATTTCCTACCAATTTACACTTTTTTTTAATAACTTTTAGAGAAGAGTCTTTAACAATCTCAAGTTTACACTTGCAGTATGACAAATTCTTCCGCTGTCTGTTGCGACATACTCATTGAATACTCGAGTCGGTATAAAAAAAACCCAAAAAAACATGGATTTCCTCCATTCAGGATTCAAACCCAAAATGCTTAAGTCTAAAAGCTGAGAGTTTACTACTAGACACGGACACCCCACCCAAAGAGTAATGAAATGTAACAGAACAAGAAAGAGTAAAGCCTGGTAGTATACATAAATTCATATTAATAGGTACATAACTGAAATTTACTTTCAATAAATTTATCATACTTAACATTTTGTTCCTCAACTTAAAAGCACCTTTTGAGGCATTTTTAAATGATTTCTCCTCTGTTTATAAGCAAATCTGATTCAAAACTCTTCTGCAAACCATTACAAACATGAATCCATTAAAAACTCGTCTTTACAAATAAAACTATCTCTTCAGCCTTTATAAAATCTTTCATGCAATACGATTCTTATGTGTCTTTCAAAAATTTTTTGGAAAAAGACAAAAAAAAGTCAATGCCCCTTTTTACTGGTAAATCTTTATTCTTATTTTGTTTTATAAAGTTCATACACTATATTAATCTCTTTCGGGAAATTTGGCTCCGCTATTCAGCGTAACTGTGTCGACACAGAGCGGCGCCATTAATGCCCAGCAGACCAGTACCTTAATTTGATGGCCACTTTTAACCCATATTTAGGGTGTTACAGGCGCATATCGCAAATTCAAGAATTGCCTGTAGCTGGGTACCCGTTTTACAGGTGGGTCAAGTGGAGAAAGTTAGGGTAAATTGCTTTCCAAAGGCAATCGCAACATGGCATAGTTGGGAATCGAACCCACGACCTCTAGATCTTAAGTCCAATGCTCTAACCACTCTGCCACACTTCCCCTCATTTGCTTAAAATTATCTGACTATATTTTGACGTTGGTTTCATAAGTCTATTTTCCTACTGATAATCCAAAACATTTCTTAATCAGGTACGAAACTTGTCTTCGAAAAATAAAGTCCTCCAATTATCTTAAAAGTAGCCTTTTAAGTTTAATCCCTTAAATTACCAAAAAAAATAATCTTAGAAGTTCAAACACAATTAAATTCTTCAAAGGCCTAGAAGTTATGATTGTTAAAAAAACAGCACTAAACGAGCTTTACAGAAATGTACAAAATTTTATCTTCTTTTGTGTTGACTAGCATTATAACATCCCAAGCTAATTCAACCTCAGCTGTATGAACTCTCCCAGGTTTTTGCACTACCTTCTTTGTTTGTGTTTCATTAAACTTGTACTTTTTATGAAGAGTCGCAAGACAAGTCAAGCCCATAAAGCGAATCATGAACTACCCTTGGCTATGACTGACATAAAAGATCAGACGGATTAATTTGTTGAAGTGATTGACAGAAATGAGACCAAGAAAAATTTATTGATTATGATGATAATTTCTTAACTGCAAAGAAAAAGGAATTCTTTCCAAGTCAACAACATCAATGACAGCAATACAAAAAACTAGGATTAAACAAGCAGGCAATTTTTCTTGCATTTTACATAAGTTCTTATTCATCTAAAAAATACTCCTGTTTAATTCTAATTTTTCTCCATTTCAAATTGCGTTGACAAACCATAGTAAAAATTGAGCTCTATTTCAGCAGACGAATGCCAGGCATCTGTTCTGTCTTTATTTTTTACAACCAAGCCAAAGACTGAACTGTTAGGCCAGCCATGATAATTGCTCACTCCTTTATGCCAAGTACGGACCAGTCTTGCACAAAAACTAAGGAGGCTACGCCTTGAAACCTCCACCAACTGTTAGACAGCAGGGATTCAAACTCGGTACCGTCTAATACCTCATAAAATACATGCGATCGGCTACCTCACTCAGCCACAGTATTAGCCCCTCCAATATGTCTAGCAAGGCCTAAAACGTAATCCTCATTCAGCCACAGTAGCCCCTACAGTATGTCTGGCAAGGCCTGCGAGGTACTCAGCAGCTCACCAACCCACCGTTCTGGTGGTTTTTAGCCCCGTTTTCCTTGCCAGTGCCGCCATTCTCAGCATTCAGAGGGTGGAGTTCCTCACCGTTTCGGGTAACTGTTTGGTACCTACGAATGGTGCGGTTCTCGGCCTGTTGAGGTCCCCACAATGCCGTAGGCTGATTTTCCTTGCGGAGGATCTAAATATAGTTGAGAAGAAAAAAATAAAATTATAAAAAAGAAACAATACTAATAATACCAACTAAAAATAGCAATTAACAATTAAAATGATAATATTAATAAAATGATGAAAAAATTAATAACAATAACAATGCTAATAAGATAATGAAAATATGAAAAATAATGATAATAATATAAATAATAATAATAATAAAAATTATGATAATAATAATAATAATAGTAAAATAATAATAGCGACCATAAAAATGCAAAAAAGACCAACAGCACAACATCCGCCACAATTCATAACAAGAACAGCTCCCAACCAATGAAAATATCAGCGACATTATCGGAACACACACAGCAATCAACAGTGTGTGTAGTGAGCCTTCCGAACTTCTTACTACCGCTCCTAGCCATTGGAAATTATCGAAAAACATAATCGGAACACCCACGACAATAAACAGTCACTTTGTCTGTATTAAGATCCCTAAACTTCTTACTGTAGCCACCAACCAAGGGAAATATAAGCGTCGTTATCCGAACAGCAACAGCAATCATCTGAGTCTCTACTTAGATCCCCAACCTTCTTACTACAACCCCCAACCCAAGGAAATAAAAGCCACGTCATCGGAACAGCCACAACAATCAACGGAGTGTGTACTGAGGCCCCCAATCTTTTCACTACAATAGTACTGACCTCCCAGAACGTTACAATCGTACTGACCTCCCAGAACGTTACAATGGTACTGAACTCCCAGAACGTTACAATAGTACTGACCTCCCAGAACGTTAGTTACAATAGTACTGACCTCCCAGAACGTTAGTTACAATAGTACTGACCTCCCAGAAAGTTACAATAGTACTGCCCTCCCAGAACGTTACAATAGTACTGACCTCCCAGAACATTACAATAGTACTGAACTCCCAGAACGTTACAATAGTACTGAACTCCCAGAACGTTACAATCGTACTGCCCTCCCAGAACGTTACAATAGTACTGACCCTCCCAGAACATTACAATAGTACTGACCTCCCAGAACGTTACAATAGTACTGACCTCCCAGAACGTTACAATAGTACTGACCCTTCCAGAACGTTACAATAGTACTGACCTCCCAGAGCGCTACAATATTACTGACCTCCCAGAACGTTACAATAGTACTGACCTCCCAGAACGTCTCAGTACTTGAGAGACGGCTCCACACGGCCCAGGCCAGGCGCCCCACGTACCAGACAGGTACCCACATCATGATTGCCGTGACAAACAGCCAACCCAGAGTCTCAGACCAGGCGGGGTAACTGTCGCTGGTAATCGGTTCGTAGTCATAGATGTCGAAGCAGAGGATGATCTGGAGGAAGTTCAGTATTGAGTTGATTGGATAAAAGTTGTACTTTTGATGAGGTAACTTAGGTTGATGTTATTATAAGCATTATACCTATTAATATTTTCTATTTATCTATATGCATGTGACTTTTGTAATTTTTTCAGTCTTTTGTCTAAATCATTAAGAGAGAGAGAGAGAGAGAGAGAGAGAGAGAGAGAGCAAGAAGAAGAGAAAGAAGAAGAGAGAGAGAGAAAGAAGAAGAAGAAGAGAGAGAGAAAGACAGATATAAAAGATTGATAACTAGATTTATATAAGTAGAGAAAGAGAAAACGAAGGAAGGGTATTTACTTTGTAACGGGTGTGTTGGGAGAGCCTTTTCCGTACACATTAGTGAGTAACAAACTAAAAAGTCATACAATCAAACTGTTTAAAAACTTACCATCAAAAGAAGAGGAATAGCCACAGTAATGGCCCATCGGAAATACACCTTAAAGATCATCCATGATTTTTTATTTGTGCCTATCATCAGGTACACGTCCTCAGAAAATCGGTTAAGACCTAGATAGTAGATACAAACACAATATGAAAAGACTACAGTACAGAACTCAGAGAAGCATATTCCCACCGAAAAAAGCATGGGAAGTTTAAAGAGTTCGTGGCTAAAAACTGCGTTATATGTTACTTCTAAAAAGCTGAAAAAAACAACAACAACAAAATTATGTTTTTTCTTTTATGTCATTGTGTTTTTTTGTCAAATACAAGCATAATAATTCTATCTATCTATCTATCTATCAATCAATCTATCTATCTATCTATCTATCTATCTATGTATCTATCTATATATATATATATGAGTTTGCAGTGTCGTTCTGTAATATATAGTCCTCAATAGTACCGTAGGCAAGCAAAATTTTTTTTCAAAGAAAAAAGTACTGTAAAGATCCGTTTTTTAAAACCCAAAAGCTCGACAATTTTCTTTAAGAACATGGCTCATTCTGTTACATCACCTTTCCGTTGATATTTTTTAACGAAAATTGTATGTGTGTGTGTAGGTTTATAATAGTAACGTACGGGGGTTTTACTAATAAACATAGGGGATATCTAAGAAGTGTCACAAGACAGCAGGTAGGGAATGTTACGATTAATAAAGGAAACTAATCATATTGCTAGAGGTAGAGGCATTTTTATAACATAGTGAGTACCGGTGAAGATAAAACACTGTTGTCAACATAGCTTTGTTAACATTTTTTTATTATTACATGGAAATTAGGGGGAAGAAGAGATAGAAAAAATGTGTATGTGTGTACTGGGGATGAAAGAAAGAACGGTTCTGGAGAACTAAAATGCTTAAAAATCAGACATATTGATTCAAAAGTAGACAACTCTAGTATAGGACTAAAACTGTTTAAGGGAGAGAAAAATCCAATATTTGGTTTCATGCTATTTCTTACGTTCCATATAAAAATATATACTTTTATGAATGGGTCTGTAAAGAAATTTTCTGTAAAAAGGATTGTTATTATTTTTGTTATTTTTATTATTATTATCATTATTATTATTATAACTATTACTATTATTATTATTATTATTATTATTATTATTATTATTATTATTATTTTTGTTATTATTATTGTTGTTGTTGTTATTATATTATCATTATGAATACTATTATGAATATTATTATTATTACTTCTTTAGTCCCAAGATAAAAGACGCTGTGTTATCAGAAGTTAGCTTCGTTTAACCGTTGTGGTATAAACAAATTTTCTTTTTATTCAATAGAAAAGAAAGTCAACTTTTTATTCAATAGAAAAAAAGTCAACTCAACATCTGCTCCTTCTGTGCTCATATAACATCATGTTAAAACAAACCACAAGACTTCTGTTAAGAAAAGCATACAACTTTTTTAAAGTTAAAAAAGTCTTAATATTCACAACTTTTTTACCTTGCGCATCAATATTTTGCGTTCTACGCCCTCCTCCCCCCTCCTTTAAAGAAAATCTTCCATTTTCTTTTGACAATCAGGAACGGTTAAACACACACACACGCATTAAAATTTTTACAAGGCAAACATACATTTCTAATAAAATAAATTAGCAGCAATCTGGGATAGGCATATAGCAATTGAGAGGTTATTATTATGAAGGAAGACCTGTCTTACCATAAACCCAGACGATAGCGACCACCTGGAAGAAGCCGACCAGAAGCAGGGGCCAGCCTATGAAGATATCACACCATTCCAGCACGTAGAAACCTCCCTGGTACACACACACATACACAAAATAGGGAGAATAGTTAGTGCATAGGGAAACTTGAACAGGCAATGAGGCGAGCAGGGTAAACGGGGTTCATATAAAAATTTTGACAAACACGAATTGAGTTGATAAAATTTTCTGAAAGTATATATTATTTCTTTGAAAAGAATCAGAATAATAGGAACTGTAGCTGTTTTTTTTTACATATCTCTCTCTATCATTATATATATGGCGACGCCTTTTAGCTCCTATGTTATAAACTTAACAATGCCTTGCAATGCATCAAAGCAGAACCACTTTCATGTTCTTAAAAATCTACTTGCTTTCCTTTTTCCCCACCTTGTAGGTGCTGTAATATAATGCACGATGCAATACGTACATAGTCTCAGTAAGACGCCCATTACGTTTTTTTTTTCATTTTTCCGCTTTGCATTAGATAAAGCTAGATGATGGAGCAGGCTGACAGAGTGTTTCAACCTACCTCTGTGGTTTGCGGGAGACCCAGCAAAAACCCCGCGATGCACACACATATTCTGAAGATCACGTTGTTCCTTCTCTTTCGCAGCACTGGAAACTCGTCCTGGAGGCCTGTCAGCACAGTCTCAACACTCGGGAACTATAGATGGTTGTTAGGGTAGATCGAGACGCGAGGGAATGGGGTTTGAAACAAGGCTCATTAGTGCCTATACAGGGCAATGGTCGGTGACTAAGTTATGAGGGACCATTTGTAGTTATTACATCTATCTATCGATATATCCATCTGTCTATATGTTAAAGGTTTTAGGGTTAAAAACATAATTTGTAGAGTGCTCTACTTCAGGAGCGTAGTAATAGTAATATTTACCTAAATTTGTGCCTTGCCATTACTTATAAGTTATTTTACCCCTCTGAAATTCTAAGTCATGGCAAAGCACAAAATTTAGGTAAAAATGACAATAATCTATCTATCTATACATCTTGTTATCTATCTATCTAGTTATCTATGTATCTATTTTTCTATCTATCTATTTATGTATCAACTTATCTTTATGTATCAACTTATCTTTATGTATCAACTTGTCTTCATGTCTACCTGTAAAAATGTCTACCTATTCATTTTTAACCAGACCTCTCTGCTGCATTCACAAGGGATAAAACAGGCTTTAAGTTCACACAATTTTGCCGAACATTTCCTACCTGGGTACCCATGCCGAGACATACGACCATGAAGAAGAAGAGAACAGCCCAGAACTGAGGCGCTGGCATCTGTGCCAAGGCTTCTGGGTAGACCACAAACGTTAGCCCAGGACCTGGGAAAACAAACGAACCCAGACAATTGATTGTTCATTAAAAAATTTTTCGAGATTCTTTGAAGATGTGAATGTAAAGATAGTTGATTAGAATGTTTCGATATTAATGTAAAAATTTTAAAAGTAATATGAAACTTTCTTTAAAAACCTTTGTTTTTTCAAACTTATCAAGTGAATCAAAAGTTTTTATGTGTTATTTGATTCTGATTAGTTTCCGACCAGGTAATAATAAAGTCTATATAATTACTAAAGTGTTAGTATTTAGGAAGCTCAAAAGTTTTCAGAAGGAAATGAAGTACAGCTACTAGAAGATAAGTGTAGATTTTTCCGAACTAGATAACTCTGAGACTGTGATTGCTCCGAGGTATTGATTTGAAGTCAAACAAGTCACGTTGAACTTAAGTTAATCTTAGAATTCACAAATTTATATACTGATGTATGTGTATGATACGTGAAACTGCAACAGTTGACTTTTTTCAATTTGATTCATTTCCGTCCCCGGAACTATAAAGAACATTCATCAGACTGCGAGGTATGAGAACCGCTAGGTGATAAAATTAAATGACACAAATACTTTCGATTGTTGAATGAAAATCACTAACAATCGTTTTACGCATCAACTGAGATTGCAAAATGTGTTCGTGTTATCAACTATTTAACCCCGCCCATTGAAATACAGCTCCGCCCAGTTATAAGCCTGTAGGCTTAGAGCCCACCTTTTGTTGTGACATTTGCCACGGCGACGACTACCTTGTGGGACATAATGCCCAGCATAGAGAGTAAAGCCAACATCTTAAACCCACCCATATATTTACCCACAGTTTCACCCAGTTACAAGCTCCTGGGCGTGGCTTACCTTCGGTTTAACTCCGCCCATATATTGACACACACTTTCACCCCAGTCACAAGCTCCTTCTATGTTGTGGAACATAAAGTCCAACATCTTAACCCCGCCCATATATTGACCCACATTTTCACCCAGTCATAAGCTCCTGGGCGTGGCTTATTCTCGGTTTAAACCCGCCCATATATTGACCCACATTTTTATCCAGTTAGGAGCTCCTACTACGTTTTGGGACATAAAACCCAACACAGAGAGTAAAGCCAACATCTTAACCCCGCCCATATATTGACCCACATTTTCACCCAGTCATAAGCTCCTGGGCGTGGCATACCTTCGGTTTAACCCCGCCCATATATTGACCCACACTTTCACCCAGTTACAAGCTCCTGGGCGTGGCTTACCTTCGGTGGTGACATTCGCAACAGCGACGCCATTGTTGTGGGACATAAAGCCAAATACAGAGAATGAAGAGAACATCTTAACCCCGCCCATATATTGACCCACATTTTCACCCAGTTACAAGCTCCTGGGCGTGGCTTACCTTCGGTGGTGACATTCGCTACAGCGACGCCGTTGTTGTGGGACATAAAGCCAAATACAGAGAATGAAGCGAACATTTTAACCCCGACCATATATTGACCCACATTTTCACCCAGTTACAAGCTCCTGGGCGTGGCTTACCTTCGGTGGTGACATTCGCTATAGCGACGCCTGTGTTGTGGGACATATAGCCCAACACAGAGAAAATGGCGAGACCGGCAAAGAAAGAAGTGCAGCAGTTGATGGCAGGAATAACCATACTGTCACTGGATTGAGGAAACACCCGAGAAAATACGGCACGGTAAAGATGACGCACGTTAGAATTAACTTCTAAGGAAACAGAGCAATCGTCTAACCAATAAGTATTAGGGCTATCGTAATTATAAAGCCACAGAAAAAAAATCTTTTTTTTTTTAATCTCAAACCTCTTTTTGAGTTTCATTCTAATGACACTCAAGTTTGAAACCATCGCATATTTTTCCTTATTGATTAGTCTTTAACACACCATTGCTGTGCTTTTTTTTCCTTAAAAATTTCTTTGTTAAATGTTACAAATCGTAATTGAAAGCTGTTTTTAACTAACCTCTTTTATCACTTCTCTACAATAAAAATTTGTACAATTTTTTAAAAAAATTTATAACTTTGCTCCTACTTAATTTTCAGCCTCGAAAGTCAGTTAAGTTCATTATAAAATCTTCAAATCTTGTATTCTATATACGTTCCATTTCACTAAACTGACAATCGCACATACCGGTTCTCTACTAGGCCAGATATTGATTGTGATATTTAACACATGTACTACAACAGTGATCATTCACAGGCGTGAGGCCTCTAACTACGAAAGAGAAGGCTTCTAAAAATTTTTTAATTTAACCATTGCTGTAAATAACTCACGCGATAAAATTATTGACAAGGCTTACAGTAAAATTTCTTTATTTAACGATTGCTGTAAATAACTCACTTGATTAAATTATTGACTAGGCTTGTAAAGATTCTTTATTTAACGATTGCTATAAATAACTCACGTGATAAAATTATTGACGACGCTAACAGTAAAATTTCTGCATTTAACGATTGCTATAAACAACTCACGTGATAAAATTATTGACAAGACTTACAGTAAAACTTCTTTATTTAACGATTGCTGTAAATAACTCTTACGTGATAAAATTATTGACGAGGCTAACAGTAAAATTTCTTTATTTAACGATTGTTTTAAATAACTCACGCGATAAAATTATTGCGAAAACGCGTGTAACTGGACATTGCTGTGAGGCTGCCCGTACAACAGCTCAGAGAGAAGAAGATCTGGGCAGCGGCACCCTTCCACACCTGGACAACACCAAGAAACGTGTTAGTTCAACCAACTGGTGTGAACATTTATCTTTTGAGTTGTGAGAATAGAAATGGCTGTGCAATATTGCCATTCTCTAACAGGAGTTCTAAACATTCTAAACATTCTACGATGAGTTGCCCATCATCA
>BMAT01013315.1:261031-272944 GCA_019649035.1 Elysia marginata | reverse complement strand
AGGGGGCGGAGTTGTAGTGTCAAAGTTGATAGGCCAAAACATATTATTCTCTACGCTACGCCCTTTGACCTTTGACATAATCTTTGCAAACAGAATGAGCGGGAAGAAGTGGCAGGGTCAAAGTTTATATAGACTCTTCACAATACGGTAGGTTAATCTGCCTATACTAGCCATTTCAATCTTTTTTTCTGTTCATCCAATGCGAGAGCATCTAACTTAGGATTCCCCCCCCTCAAACACACAAAAAATAAAAAATATTAATGTATATGAATATGACTCTAATGCTTTAATGTCAATCATTCTCAACAACTTAACTCCTATTATATTTGTCAGGCCTTTGCTTTTCTCTTCTTGCCAAACAGCCATAGTGAAGTAAAAAAAAAATGTTGGTTCTCTCAGAGCTTTTAAGAGTTTTTAAATTCAACTTTCTCAGCACCCCGAAAAGCTTTCAGACCTTGATAAGCAAATGCACACCCCCCCCCCTTTTTTTTTGGACGCCATCATGCAAAGGTACAAAAGTCACTCATTAATTAGATAGTTTTTAACACAAGTTTACAAGCCGTAACTAAGGAAAACGATCTTTTGTACCACAAGTTCTAAATTAATGAAGTAAATCCTAGATGAACAATAGTTAAAACAAATAGATCAAACCCACTTCTAGCATGGTGACTGTAACAGCACCACGTGACGAGGGTCTAACGGCACTAGGCAAGAACACGGAAACTGGTGGTCGAGAGGTGGGAAAAACTTGTGTGGGAAAGTTATCAGTTTATTTCGGCAAATATTATTTGAGTAAAGGCATTAAAAAGCGTTTAACTAGTTGCACCGTTTGTATTCGATAATAAGGAATAAGAAGAAGTATGAAATATCCAAAAAATGTGTTGTGAAATTGAAATAAATTAGAAAACACAGAGCTCAGAATCCTGCGTGACTTCTTGCACAAAGACGCACGTAGCAAGTGATCTTGCCTCCGGCACGTCATCTTGGGGAAACTAGCGCACTACAGAAATGATTGGAGCGACAGAATTGAAACAGAGAGGTACTCTGTTGACATTCAACACTTTTAGTCACCTACTGCAGTCGAGACTTGAAGTATTATACCAAAGCAACGGGTCTGGTAAGGTCAGGTTCATGCCTGGGGTCCGACAGTTGCACGTATTCCACTCGTTCCCACACGTTGTCCAGGGCAGGGTGCTCTGCAAGGTTAGAACATGTTGAACACGTTGCTTTATTACCACTCTTTTCTTCTTTTTCCTACTGCTACTATTGCAACAACTACTACTACTACTAATATTGCTGCTGCAGCTGCTGCTACTACTACTACTACTACTACTACTACTACTACGACTACTACTACTACTACTACTACGACTACTACTACTACTACTACTACTACGACTACTACTACTACTACTACTACTACTGCAGCTGCTGCTGCTGCCACTACTACTTCTACCACTACTACTAGTTCAACAGGTTCTCCCAAGATTCATAGAAATCAACGCATTTGGCAAGAGATCTCTTAATTCTGGCTAAAACTGGCGAAACACTCATTTGAAAGCACCAAAGACAAGCATAAGTGCATGGTTTAATGCAATTATTGTTTTGTGTAAGAAGTTAAAGAACTTCAATAATAACCTGCTCGCTACTGAAGGTATTAGAAAAAAGAACATAAATTTTTAACAGGCCTCTGACTCGAAACAAATTTGTCTTGTTTAATTTGGTCGCCTCAAATAGGATTGTATTGCCTGACTTTATCTTGAAAGAAGTGCGGTGGAAGCTTTCACCTGTTCAAAGTGCCGATGCACGCATCGGATAAAACCCACCAAACACAAACTAAGTGGAACATACACTAGGAATTGAATGTTTTTCTATTTTATCCTTGTTTCCCCTCCATGTTATAACGTGAACTCTGTTTACCTGCATGGAAGCGAACATGAAGTAGATGGCAGTGGCGACCACGATGTTGTAGTAGACCGAGATGACCGCTGACATGATGACCATGGTATAGCCCAGACCTGGGGGACGGGACGGGGGGGACGGGGGGGGTGTGGTACCATGAGACGGTCAGGTTTTCATTACTAGAGACCTTCAGCACACGCACCGTGTCTCACTACGCGTACGTGAAAATCGGGAAAGCAGATCGAGAAAACTCCAAAAATAACGAAACCAGTTTCTAAAAAAAGACCCATAGACGTTCCCGTCATACTCACGCGTTGCTGCTTAAAGTCTGTACTGATAAGTTCCCATCATGACAAGCGCTCTAGTTCTTTGTCAAAAGAATAAACGCGGTGTATGGATAGATGTATAGATAGATATGCGTTCAGAAGGACAGGCAATTAGACACATGGATAGATAGAAAGATAGTTTGATAGATGGATAGATAGTTAGATAGAGAGATAGATAGATAGATGGATAGATAATTATATAGATAGAAGAGAGACAGATGCTAAAAAAGATAGATAAACAGATAGATACGTCTGTAATTTACTTAATGAAGAACTTACTTTTTCTACGATAGAAATTAAAGGCTCAAAAATATATTGGTAATAATGTTTTATGCATTTAGCACAATGGTAGTGTTTTAAAATGGTCCTCAAGACCAGGTCTTCTGAAAATGTTTACTGAAGGGTGTAGCTGAGCAGAAAACACAAGTGTAGTGTATAGACGACAAGATAATGAATCACGGTAAGCCCATATAAATAGATAGCGAGACAAATACACATGATATAAATCCAGATTTCCGGATTTCGATATGATCTGGTTCATCTAATTTCAGGTACTAATGTTCTTTTTTTACCTGTCAACATTAAAATCAGAATTATCCTGTTCAGACCCTTCTGTCCATCTAAAAATGCATCTTGACATGTAAGTGCTTAAGTTACCTTTGAACAGAAGGTTGATCTCCCAGATGCTAATCGGACCCCGGCTCGCGAACTGCCCAAACAGGATCTCCAGGCAGAACAGTGGCGCCCCCATGAACACCAAGCTGATGATGTAGGGGATGAAGAACGCACCTGAGGAAAAAAAATAACTTTTGTTTTTGTCTCATTGACTTGTTAACTGGTTGATTAGTTGGCTGACTTATTGATCGGGTGGGTTTGTTGATGCTTTGAGAATTTTATGTTTGTATTAAAGTATAAGTGGCATTTTTTCCTGTTATTATTTCTGCATCTTTTTTTAACAAAAGCGGGAATTCAACATAACTTATTCTGCCTGCCTCTTGCGTCTTAGAGATCAGAATAAATATAGGAGCGCAGTGGCAACATGGTATAAGTTGTGTTTCTCTGAAAATGCAAGGCGGTTGGTGCCGTAGCATCCATAAGTCGAAGGTTCGAATCATACTACGTAAGGGCACACATTTCAGGCATTTTTACTGAAGGTCTATTTATCTCCACTGCTAATTCCATACCTTTCATAATCTCTCAATCTCTGGCGTCTAACTCTGCTTGCGTAACTTTCTGTATCAGTTTCAGCGTGTCTTAGTATCTCAGTGTCTGTCTGTTTCACCATCTGTATGTCTGTCTAAAGGACTGACCTAACTTTCTGCCTCTCTCTCTCTCTCTCTTTCTCTCTCTGCTTGATTCTCTATTTAATAGACGACCAAAAGCACACGTTTTTGTCTACTCCCCAGGCCGATTTCCGCCTTTTTTATTCTTTATTTTCACCGTTCTCTCCGTTATCCAAGTATCTCTCATCCCGTTTTTTGGTCAGTCTACCAATCTCTTTTTTGTTGTGTCTCAAATACCCCCCCCTCTACTTCCACCTCCATCATCACGAAATTTACCTCCACCACTGGAGTACATAAGATGCGGGAATCTCCACACATTTCCAAGCCCGACCGCGAATCCAATACAAATGACCACGAACTCGAGATGGCGGCCCCATGTGTCCCTCTGTGGAATATCATCCTGAGGGAAGACAAGACAATGCTTGATGTTGACTGGAATTTCGTTTAGCTCGCAAGGTGGTAAAGCAAAGTTTATGCATTTGGATTTACTGGTGATAGCAAAATCTATCTTGATTGATGAAAAGTGCGTACAAAGTTTTGCGATATTGTTAGCTTAAATTTTGTGTTAGCTCAGCAAGATCAGGTTTCACATTATTTAGCATTTCGAAAGAATAACTATCGTTGGGTTGAAAAATTAGATGAACAGGCTGATATGAGCTAGAATTGAGAATATCGTGAAGCAGAGGCTGGAATTAAGACATTGGCTTTGGTTTATGGTTTTATTTAGGATGTTGGTTAAATCGATGTTTACAATACATTCATGCAAGGGTTTGGTGCAAGACATTTAGGCTGCTTCTCAGGCTTATGATTTAAGAAAGCACCCTAGATCTAGGGGTTTGTATCATTGACTATAGTATCAGAGGATGACAGACACAAAGAGTAAAAAGAAAACGAATATTTAAGTTATTTGTCAAATTGATGAGGGGCTACGGCTTGGGTCTCAGTCTTTTCTTGTCAGCTGATAGTGTTAGCCCTTCATGATTAAAAATAGTGCGGTGAAAGTTAGTGTGCCCAGTATCATCTCCTTTCGATTCAAATTAGATCTAGTGCCGTGACATTTCAATTGGCCTGATTTTAAATAATCTTCTTTATGTCTCGAACCAGAAGTGATAACAATGTGGGGTTTCAAAACACCAACGATAATTTTTTCTCCTGCTCAGCCCAGTTCATTGCCTTCGATAGGTCTATTTCCACTACACTTTTGAGAGGCAAAAGAAGAACTATCTACAAGTACATAATTCTGAGGTAATTTACGATGTCGCATCTGATCTAGGCACTCCAAGGGCTGCCTGACGCAAGGATACAATAAATTCATATAAAAAATTTCTTTTCCCTGCGAAATCTACGGAAATCCAACTAGATCAAATATGGAATTGAATTTGTGTAAAGAATAGCATGTAAACTGCGTATCCTAATTTTTTTTGAGGTTTCATATTTAATGAATACTAAGTTTATAGCTGTTTTTAACACTCAACGGCAGCTATTTTCCCTGCAAAACAAGTTTAAAAAATTGCATAGAATCCTCATTTACGTATGATTCTAAGGGTGTTAGGGCCGGGAAAGGAAGAGTGGTAAAATAATGTTTTTGGACAGGGTGGGCACAGGTAAAAAGACCTCGATCTTTATATCAGACCCAAACATTGAAAAAGCCAGTAAATTAGCTGTCTGGTTGCTGTGAGCTAACCAATCGGCATGCCCAGGGACAGTTTATCTTAACAGGATGCAGTTTAAGTCCCGCACTAAATTTTTTGAAAAATAAATACAGGAAGCGAAGAATTTTATTGTACCCTTTGTCTAAAAGGTCTACCGTGGATGCAACTTAATGTAAAATGGCCTTTGGAACGAAAACAAGGAACATTTAATAAAAAGAAATGCTTTCCCAATTTCTTAACAAAGGTTACATTTATTTCACCACAACAACGCCCATGGGCACAAAGCCAAAATCGTGACAAATTTTTTTGGCACCCATAAGAGCTGGGCAGTATTGGATAATGCACAATTTTCTCCTGAATGGTATAGGCTGGCATTTTACTTCTTCCTGTAATGAGGGAAAATTTCGTGTGAACAAGTTTTAAATCAGACAAAAGTAGAGTTTTTGGAAACCAGGGGTTGCTTTGACAGAAGAGGGTAACCCCTGGAGCCTTTTTGAAAACTGGGTGCGTTGGTTGCTGAAATGTTCAGACAATGGAGGTGGTAGGTGGCGTCTATGTTCCAATGGTCAATGTGCAAAAGATGTATATTGACCTAGATTATATGGTGCTGTAATTTGTAGTTCTTAAGATGATTAAAAAAATTTATTGAAGGAAGAAATCTCGTAAAAGTCATGGAGTGAAGATGAAGTAAAGCCGATAGACCGCTTGACTTCTCCCCCACCCTGTTTTTCATATCAACCTGTACATGCTAGAGTAATGCGCTTAACTAGCTACTCCTCTGTGAGTTCAGAAGGTACCTTGGTTGGCAATGGCTTGTCGGGGAAACAGACAGCGCACAGAGCACATTAGTGGATAAGCCACATTAGAAGAGCACATTAGTCGATAGGCGCCATATAAAAACGCTCTTTTACTTAACTTGAACTACCCCTTTACATTAAAAAAATGCGAAAAAAAGGGCGATAGAAGGCGAAGAAATTAAAAACAAATATTTATATTGACTGTTACTGGCAAGACTGTGTTCAAATTAGTGGACAGATTTTTAAAAAAAGAAGAAAAGGAGAGACATTGAAAAGGAATAAGACGAAGATTACGAAGAAGAAAAGTATAAAAAAGAGGTAAAAGAAGAGGAAGAAGAAGAAGAAGAATAAGAAGAAGAAGAAGAAGAAGAAGAAGAAGAAGAAGAAGAAGAAGAAGAAGAAGAAGAAGAAGAAGTAAAAGACGAAGAAAGAAGAAGAAGTAAAAGAAGAAGAAGAAGGAGAAGTAAAAGACGAAGGAAGAAGAAGAAGTAAAAGACGAAGGAAGAAGAAGAAAAAGTAAAAGACGAAGAAAGAAGAAGAAGTAAAAAAAGAAAAAGAAGAAGAAGAAGAAGAAAAAGAAGTGAAAGACGAAGAAAGAAGAAGTAAAAGAAGAAGAAGAAAAAAGAAGAAGAGACATTTTCTCTCATTGCAAAATTCTATAGTCTCTGTATGTTGCAAATAGTACGCCTCACAATAATTATTTGCAATTCCATAGGTTTGCTGTTTGCATATCTAACAGCGCATGAAAATCTAGGGCGAACAAACACCACAGGACCACACGGTCTTAAAAGATATAGTGCAGTTTGTGCTACTCTATTCTAATATTTATTAAGCGCGTTCGATAATTATGAATAGAGAAAATCGTTGTTTTTTTTTCTAAGCTTGAGGCAGTGCTCAATATAGAAAGTATATCCAGAACTAGTATTAACCCTGTGTTTTATAGTTTCAATCTTGTAACCGATACCTCTTCTTTGACCTCGTTAGATTACTATAGAACATCGATCGATATTGGTACTAAGACAATACCTGTGGAAGCTCTTGTGGTACGGGTGTGTCTATATAAATACAACATTTGTTGTTCCGCAAAGGTCATGCGGTTTGAAATCCATGTATGTGCAGAAACTGAGGCTTGGAGACGTTGAGTCCAATATGAAACTGACATTAATCTGTATTGTAAAGGACGCATGAGTATTTACTTTTTTCATGTTTCAACTACTTTGGTGGGTCCCCAAAAAATCTAGGGCTCGCTAAAGAACTTTGTGTCCGTGCGTTACCTTAACGCGTGAGGTTGTAATGAACATAGACAAGTAGAAAAACAAATAAATTAAAAGAAAAGTTAGTAAAAAATTGATCATCAATGGAAAGCACTACCAAGAGTACACACCTTATTTCTTTCCTTCTTTCTTGTTCTTTACTCAAAGAAGAAAAAAAAACCCAAAAACTACGTTTCATTTAGGAATATAACAGTTAAAGATTTTTTTGGATGAGATAATGGTGGCGTTGTTAGTGATGAAATTAGTTATGACTACTTCAGTTACTAACATTAGTAAATAGTCCATTTTTCGTATGTTTTGTTATTGTTTTAGGTTTGTCTTTTTTTTAAACGTTTGTCATTACTTCTCATTTCTTCTATTTCTTCCTGTCTTCACTTATATGTTTCGCTCCTTAAAAGTAAACAGTCAGGATCAAGAAGAGGAGGATGAGAGAGAAAATAAAAAAAAGGGGGGGGGTATTAAATATTTGACACCCCCTAGCATGTTCTTTTTCAGTCAGTTGCCTCGAACTACAGTTTACGAAAAAAAAAAAAACAACGAAAAAATACGAAAAAATAGACGGAAATTTTTAAGTAGTATATATGCTTGAAGATCATAATATTTTTATCTATCAGCAACCTTTTATAGAGACTGAAAAGGCTTAGGTTGTTTTTGTAGTCCTCAGAAAAAAACTCTTCCGAGACCATAATGAATGATCCGCGATTTCTAGATCTTGAGTTAATTTATCGATGAAAAAAATTGAAGAAGCAAAAAGAAAAATTAAGCCTAAATTCTACTCACAAGCCCTTCCATGTTTCCTGTTGGTTCTGTGCAGCAGCTTTCTGGGTAAAAACTTCTTCAACTGGGGACCTGAGTAGAACTGCTGTTTTTTTTTGCTCTGAGGAAGAGCAGAAAAATACATTCCTATAGAACAAACAAAAAAACCTACACACACAAAAAAGATCAAACAAAAAAGTATCGCTCAACATTTACCTAGACCTAGGACGCTGCAATTACAAGCAGCTATTATGGTAATAACTTGTCATGCCATCATTTTCTGAAACTGTAGTAGTGTTGGGTGAAGAATGGAGCGAAAAGCGTCGCGGCTTAATAAATACTACAGCACGCATTTTTTTGGAAGAGTGGTGAAATCTTTGATGTTTTGCTTGCTAAGCGGTGGAAGTATCGACCCGAATCGCGACAGGAATAATTCTTACACCCGTATACTTCTGTCTTAAAGGGACGGGTTATTAGCTTCCTTGCGAATGAAGACGCTAGAGGCCTTGCGCGCCGACGACGATAACGTATGACGTAATAACACCCATAGGTAGCGTGGGTTTTACAGCAGACGATTGGATGACGGGCCGCGTTAGCTCATCAGTCATCTAAGATTTCCTCCGCTATGGGCTTCGTCCTCTTAAGGGGGCCCGTAGCGCATAAAATCTAGTAACGATATCCCAACGGTAGCCTTCAGTGTCTCCATCCGCCGGCTGTCAAACTATCTCAAAATCAACTCCACACTCGGAGTGGCCACAGTTCGCCCGAATCGCCCCACCCTCATGTTGAACCTGATTTGCTCAGAAGTCTGCAGCCTGGTCAAGAACCTTTCCTCTAAAGTATGACTGAAGGTTGGTGCCTAGTTTCTCTCGGTGGCAATGCATGATATAAGAATTTCACACATTTATTTGCATTTTGCTTAGTTACCGGTAGATATAGACGCAGCCGTTTAGTAGAGACCTTGCACGCTGACGAAGATTATGTATGACGTAATAACATCCACAGGTAGCGTAGGTATTACAGCAGACGATTGGCTGACGGGCCCCGTTAACCCATAAGCCTCCGCTTTGGATTTCGTCCTCGTAGGACACCGTTAGCCGATCAGCCATCTTGAATTTCATCCGTAATGGACTTCATCCACCTAAGCGGGCCCGTAGCGCATAACATCTAGTTTTTGGAAACCTAAAACTATGCAGGTATGTGAACTTGAAAAAGTTTTTAGCCTCTTGATCTGCCACTAGTTCATCTTTGTCAACCATGAGTTTGCTATGATACGCTGAGTTGACTATTACAAGCGTCGGGTAACCGTTCGTGTCATCACCCATCACTGATAAAACGAGGCGGAGCTAACTCAGAGCTTGCGTTTCCGTTCTCCTATGGTGCCCGTAGCGCATAAATTTTTTTTATTATTAAAACGTTATCCAACCTTGGCCAACCAGGCACAATTTGCCCAGATGAGTTTCGAATTAGAGCATTGAAAACATAAATAAAAGAAATGTTCCGTTAAAAACATTTTGCTTTGATTAAAAAAAAAATTAATATCCCCTCTTGTAAAAAGATAGAATTATAGTTTGAAGTTTCCTAATGGGCATAAAAAAACAATAAAAAGATGTCAATAGGTCAATTGAAAAAAAAAAACTTGAGTCTTATCTTTGATCAACATTGGTCACAACTTTAGTAATACATTTTAAGTTTTTTTTAATGGGCATAAAAACAATAATAAGAATATGTTAATAGGTCAATTGAAAACAAATCATGTCTTCTTATTGGTCAACATTGGTCTCACCTTTAGTAATACATTTGAAGTTTTCTAAGGGGGATAAAAACAACAAAAAGAATATGTCAATAGGTCAAAATAAAAAAAAATCATGACATGTCTTTGACAAAACATTGGTCGCATCTCAAGTTATAAGTTTGAAATTTTCCAATAGGCACAAAAATAATAACAAGAATATGTTAATAGGTCAAAATAAAAAAGTTATGACTTGTCTTTGACCAACTGTGCATTGGTGGCACCTCAAGTAATACATTAAGAAGCCAATTAAACTGATCAAGGCGCGCGGGCCTAATCGACGAGGGGGTGTCCAGTAAATTTTCTATGGGTTTTCAAACAGGCCGTTTTTCAACGAAACGCACAGAGAAGCAACAACAGTCAATAATTACCTTTTACTGTCTGATATCCGGTCGGACGCATTTTTATTTTTAATCCAAATCGACCTGACTAAAGTGAGAATCGGAAAACCAAATTTTTCAAATGCTGTGGCTGGTTGGTTGGTTATTTGAATTTTAACGTCTCTTTTCAACTACAAGGTAATATCAGAGACGGCGCTTGAGACAATTGAAAGCGTGCTTCTACACTGTGATGTAAGGAGCGCTTGCATACACCTCACCCAGTCACATTATCCTGGCACAGGGCCGACCTGACTTAGCACTAAATCCACAATGCCAGACACTTGGCGGATCATCTACTAATACCAATTTTAAAGTCTTTGGTTTGACTCGCCCGGGGATCGAACCCGTACCTCTCGATCTCTGAGCAAGTGTCTTTACCGCTAGGCCGCAGAGCCGGTGAATGCTGTGGCCAAGTTAGAGCCACCACGAGTTTCTTGTATAAACTAGTTAACACACAAAAGAACCATGACCCTAACCTTTAAAGTAATACCCGTTTCAATAATCGAGAAAAATGCTGTAGATTTTACTATTGATTTTTTTTTCGTACAAAGTTTAACAAAACTAAAGGCGGCTTTACACTTTACTATCAACATCGAACACCAAAATAAACAGGGATGAAACCATTTTATTTTGGGTTCTTTGAGTTTTTGAAGGCTATATAAACAAATAAGCCTAAAAAGAGCAAGCTTTTGAGCGTGACCTGTACACGTAGATTAAAAAACAAAACCCACAAGAGCTTTTTGTCTGCTAATTTCAACAAGCAGGGACAACAACTGATCCTCAAAGATGCGGATTAGTAACAACAGGGTGTGAGTTGTAAACGCCTGATGGCAAATTTGAATTCTTCATGAAAATTTAAAAAAAAATCTAAATTGATATAGAATCTTAAAAACAGAAAACTTAGCACATTAAAAATCTTGAGGCATGTTGTAAGCTCCAAACTTTCGTATTCAACTAAAAAAAAAAAACAACAACAAGAAACAACGAAATTATTCTTCAATACCACAGTATAGCAAATCTAAATCTTAGTCAAGTTCTATGTGTCAAGCATCACCGCAAAAGAATTTTTTTTTTAAATATGAAAATGAAAAAAAAAATAAAGTTACTCAAGCAGATGTAGGGTATTTCTCAACAGTTTCGATCATCTACGCTGCAATGTGTAGTAATTGCAGTTCAATTAAAACTGTTTGCAGTGCACCTATAGTAAGCAGTATATCACGTTTTTAAAAACCTATGATTATCATAAATTCAATTGATTTCGATAATTGAGACACATCTCAAACACAGAAACCGCCGCAGTAAACTACTACTTATCGACAAATTCTAATAATAATGAGATAATTGAAGCTAAGAGATTGTGCTTCGTAAGTTAGAATACGATTCAGAAGTATGCTTTTAAATCGGGGAAAATAGAGCGAAGGAGGGAGCAGGATTGGAAATAATCCGAATGAAACAGTACAAAAAAAGAATGCGGATAGATCGATAAATAAATGAGTAGATAGATAGGTAGATTGTTAGACAAACAGATAGATAGATAGATAAATTACTAGGAAGTTAGGTATAATGATAGACAGACAGATGGAGAGAGACATGAAGGCTAAGAGAGGCAGAAACAGGGATACAGAGAAATACACCAAAATAGAAACAGAAAAAGAGAGCAAGAGCGAGAGAAAAGGAGAGAAAGGGAGACAGGCAGAAAGACAGAGAAAGAGAGAAGAAAGGGAGAGAGAGAGAGAGAGAGAGAGAGAGAG
>BMAT01013315.1:241779-255346 GCA_019649035.1 Elysia marginata | reverse complement strand
ATCAAAGATAGGCCAAGCCAACGCCACTGGGTACAAAACAGTCACAAAAAACTGACAGCATTTTATTTTTCAGCCTCCGTTTCCTGACATCTTTTACCCATCGGATCCCTCATCAATAAAATGAGGTTTTAATTACATATAATTATTACATATTTATAACCCACTTCAAGTTGTCTGTATGCGTGCAGAATGCCCGAGGAATTTCACCCGCAGAAATTCAGCGAAGGCAAATATCTAACTTCACACGGTGGTCACCTCGGCTTGAGCTAGTGCTATCTTTTCGATCTAGACAACATTGTCTGTTTTATCTCTCTGCTTACTTTATGTACTTTTGAACACGCCTGTATTACACCCATAAAGAAACACATTATGATAGCTCAGTATTTCAAAAAGGCTTTAACAGTTTTAAAATAGACAAAAAAAAAGCACTTTTAAGAATCGTAGGCCTCAGGCTGTCTAAATTATAACCCAGATGGTCCATCATTTCTTTTGTCGGGTTTGAGCCTGCCCTAATTTTAGACTGAGGTCTTAATGCATAGCAGGGACAGCAGCTAAACACTTCCAGCTGAGCTCATTAGGTAAAGAAGATCGATGGACCCGCAACGACCATCATTATTTTCGGTCAGCACTTTTATAACGTAGGCCGAGAGCTCTCATATTTGTGGAAAATGTGCTTGAGCCTACACTAAATCAGAACACAGAATATTTTTTTTTTCATGAATTTCAGTGAAAACCGCATCTAAATCGGTTCTGTGGTTATGGAGGAGATAGTGATTGGAGTCCAGTCGGATGCCTTTTATAAAAGAGATAGAGGTGCGCAGTCCCATGCTATCATCACCCAAAAGCCTAAGTCAGATCTCGAACGTGGAACGTAGGGTTTAAAGTCCAGTAGTATACCGAGCTAGCAACTTTTGAAAGCAAAAAAATAAATAAATAAAGGAAAGAAAGAAAAGGCGGTCAGGTGATTCTACAACTTGTTGCAACAGTCTGGTTTAGATGTGGGATAGAATGCCTGCTATTTTTATAAAGAAGAAAGTCTTCTATGGATCTCTCAGGAATGTCTTTATACTCGGTTGTTTTTCTACTTAGCATTCTGTAGATATGCCTAGATAGGTATGATTAAATCATTATTTTGTTTGCCGCAAAAAGCGTGAACACACTAACCTTGCTTAAATGTCACTCTGTAAACTTTGACTGAATGCATACGAATGACTTTTTTACCGAAATAGTACAACAGTTTTGATGGTGCATGGAGATGTGGGTATTGAATACCTATGAAATTTACGTAAGTTGGGATATTTTTTCAAAACAAGTTTTCCCGTATAACAACAGTATTGTTTAGATATGCTTTGTATTGTAGAGTCATGTATATTCTAATGTCTCAGATTTTTAGTTATATCTAGCAGTAAATCTTTGCATAGTTTTTTTTTTTAATTATGATGCTTTGCTTTTTGTTTGGAGCCTGTGATTTTTTAATGTTCCCATGCGAAATTAATAAATTATTCTGTATTATGTTTTCTGACAATAAAGCTGTGCTTCAAAGAAAAACTTTATACACAAACATTCTTAGAAATACTTGACATGTATGTCTTACACTTTTTAACTTGATCCCCTTTGAAATCATTGTGAAACAGGTTCTTCAACTTAAGGCCTTTTGTCTAAAGATGTGTGGGATTTGAACTTTCAATCCGTAGTCAATTGCTTGGGCATTCCCGCCTTGCCGTTCAATTCAATTAAAATAAGATTGAGGTAAGGGGAATTATAAGCATTGGATAGGGCAACGTTGACCCGATAAGGAGAGCGTTATCAAGCCGTTATCTTTGCTACTGTTGTTAAAAAGTAAAATTAATGTTACGCTAAAGGGCACTCCTATTGACAGCCTAAGATGCAATCAAAATACCGAAGATTTTTTTTTCAAATCCTTTACGAAGATTTTTTTTTCAAATCCTTTACGGCGGAAAGGACTTCCACAACAAAAATAAAGACAGAACAAAGATTGGGTCTTTCATACATTTATATACAGGCACACCTCTTTACAGCCTAAGATGGAATAAAAAGTATCGAAGATTATTTCAAATCTTTTAAGAGGGAAAGGATTTCCACAACACTAACAAAAAACGCATCGAAGATCGGATCTTCAACACCTACTAACAACAACAGTTTTCCTGAGACCAAGGAATTTGTGAGGATGAACAAGATTAGTGTTCTAAGGTATTTGGATATTTTAGTAAAATCATAGACAGGCGAGCTACAGGTCAAACCAGACCAAAATGTAAACAATATGGCGCAAGACGTCGACTGACGTTAATTTTTTTGTCGATATCATGATTGTCTTTGAGAACACCTGAGAAAAACTAAAACGCAGAGCGCTGCAAGTTTATTGTTATGGGTCCATATCTAGGCGGTCCTATTGTCTTAATATTGACCTTGGTGCTTGGAAGTATTTCTCAAGAAATACTTGTAGTAAGATAAGCTCGCACATTTTCTTGGCGTTTCAACAAATCAGTGCTAGTTAAAGCAACAGCTGCTATACTAGGGAGGTCAATAAAACGTGAAGAAAGTAAAGAAAAGAAATAATTCGCATATTTAGCCTTTCACAGCATTTCAGTTTGGAGATAAATTCATAGCTAGAACGTCCGCAGGATTGCGTAAACCAAGTAAGAGAAAAACAATATTTAGGATGCTAAAACAAGAGCATTATTCGATTTCACCATTACAAGAAACTTACCTTACCCGAGAAGATTTGGAGCAGATAAAAAAAAGAATGGAATGGAACAATACAAAGAGCGCCAGGTTCCAATAAAAGTAAAGGACTCGTAACGCTTTTTAGTTCTAAGCTTAAAAAGGTAAATATTAGGTTTATTAAATGCAGTGATCGATACATTATATCAGAGGTAAAGATCGACAACATGGAACTAATCGTGATCAACAGTTATGCCCTTTGCAGCAAATAAAAAGAAAATGCTGTTTCTAAACCAACGTATTAAAGAGATAAATAATGAAACCGACTGCACTAACGAAATTATCTGCTTAGGAGATTTAAACACAGTGTTGAACATCGCTTTGGGCGTCATTTCAGGTAGTATGCACAAGTCCGAGACGGTGAGCCACTTCAACGCATGGGTAAGACAACTGAATTTGTACGATATTTGGGTGTTACGAAACCAAAAGGAAAAACAGTTTACTCGGACCCGATCTAACATCGCTCGCAGGTTGGACTAGTTACATTTTCCTAAGCGAAAGTATTTACAACTCAGCTTTTCGTGCTAATAAAATAAAGCTATGCCTTCTTCAACAACTGTACAGGTACCTGAACTTTCTCCTTTGAGCCTGTACAAAGATTCTCTGGCCCATACAAAATTAACCCTGGTCTTCTAGGCAAGGAGATTTTCATTAACATGATGAGACGCCATATATTAGCAGCTCAAGAAGAGGAGATTTACAGGAAGGAAAATCCTCATCTAAAATAGGATTTATTAGAACCAGAAATCAAGTCCCTCAGCAAACAAAGGGAGAAAATTGGACAAATGTATGAGCGTTCTTAATTAAGTTCAATTTTGTTGTTGTTAAATTTTCGGCGATTCCTAAACAAGTCCGTTATAATATGAAAACAGAGTGCACAAAATATGAAAAAAAGGCCAAACACAAAAATCGTGTTGTTATCCTCAAGTAAATCTATGTATTACGATTTCCCTGGAATGTGTTACAGTTAGGGAATTAAATGACTGTGCATATTTAAGTGGCTTTTTCCTTCAACATTAGGGCCATTCCTATTTCAAGTCATTCATTCATGACTAACGAGCTTGACAAACATCCGTATAGGTTAATATCCAAATGCATATAAATTATGGATTTACTTAAAAAGAAAAATACAGTAATGTGAATGGTAGCTGTAATGGTGATAAAAACGATAGAAAAAATAAGGTGTGGAAAGAGAGTGCAAGATAGGGGACGACGAGGTGACAGATTTGCAGAGACAGAGAGATATGGACAGAAATGAACAAACAGATAAAAGAGAGATAACAGAGACAAAGAAAGAGAGAGGGAGAGGAAGGTGAAAGAAGGCGAGAGAGAAACAGGACATAGAAATAGAGCAGAATCAGAAACAGAGTGAACAGTGCGTGTCCACAGACATGTACGTTGTCTGTAAATATCGTAACCGATGAAAAGTTTGCACTGCATTGGGGATTTATGAAGAGGCTGAGAAAGAAGAGAGAAAAAAAAGCATGCAAGGCAACAACAGGTGAGAATGAAGGTAGGTCTACTCTACACGCACATTGTAGTTATAAAGGTAGAGGAGCTTAATATGTTTCTTTCTAAGTCAAGACGGATCGTTTTAAACATTTATACAAGGTGTGTAAAGTTTGGACGTTTAGGAGGAGGAAATGAGAGAAAGTAGACAACAGAAATGAAGAGAAAGAGAGCTAAACAAGAAAGAGCAGTAAGTAAATGGAAGAATATCTGAGAGAGGGGGAAACAGAGAGAGAGAGAGAGAGAGCGAGAGAGAGAGGAGGGAGTATGTACAACAAAAGGAAAAGAATACTATTTTTACAGCTCTTTTACTCTATGAAGTTAAGTTTTTATCCCACAGATTTTTTATGGACTATCGTCAGCATTATTCAAGAGCGGGAGAGAGAGCAAAAAAGAGATGTGGAGACAGGCCTACAGAAAACGAACGAGAGAGAGAAAGAGAGGTAGAGAGAGAGAAAGAGGAGTAGACAGCGATAAACAGAAATAAACGAGATAGGGAGAGAGAATGAAAGAGAGAGAGAGACAGAATGAAACAGAGAGAAAAGAGGCAGACAGACAGAGAGAGACAGATACAGAGACAGTGAGGGAGTTGGGAGGAAGGGAGTAAATACAGGAAAAAAAAGCAACATAAATCTAGTTCTTTTACTCTATGAAGTTTGGTTTCTATAACCCGGATTACCGATGGACTATTGTCAACATTATTGAGAACGGGAGAGGGAGCGAAAAAAGTGCGCTGGAGACAGGCAAATAGAAAACAAGCGAGAGAAATAGACACAGAACCAGTGGCGAAAAAGAGAACAAGAGAGGAAGAAAGAAAGAAAGAGAGAGAGAGTGAGAGAGAGAGAGAGAGAGAGAGAGAGAAAGTGAATATAGAGTGAGATTGAGAGAAAAGAAAGAGACATAAAGAGAGAGAGAGAAAGACAGCGAAAGAGAGAGCGAGAAAGAGAGAGAAAGAGTGTAGCTACAAAGAGAATAAAACATCAACCACATCTTATCACTCAATGCTTCCTGATTGCCAGGTTTCTGATTCCTTGTTGACAATATAATTATCACGCAATGACAGACCGATGGACAATCGCATGATGATACATGCCATTCAGGTGGAATGGGAAACGAAGAGGATGAACGGTAAATGAAAAAATTTAAACCTTCTGTCAAAATATTGCCGGCTATTCATATTATTAGAGACCTTTAGCACACGCACCGTGTCTCAATACGCGTACGTGAAAATCGGGAAAGCAGATTGAGAAACTATAAAAATAATGAAACCAGTTTCTAAAAATAGAACGTCTGTGGATCTATTTTTAGAAACTGGTTTCATTACTTTTATAGTTTCTCAATCTGCTTTCCCGATTTTCACGCACGCGTAGTGAGACACGGTGCGTGTGCTAAAGGTCTCTATTTACAATTGAAACTTAAACACGCATTAGATTCGTGATTGAACCCCTATTAACTGACCCCGGAGCCCTTGTCTCGGTGGGTTAAGCGCTACACAAAAGCAGTCATTTTTTAAATTTGTATTTCAAGATTTAATGGGTATGAAACTTTTGTCTGTAAAAAGATCTAAAATGCTAGAAGTTTATGGGTTGGCTCTTCAATTGCTAACTAAGCGAAAGTCTTCATTGCTTGATCTTTTTTTAACAGTAAGTTTGCTTGTGGCACTACATTGCACGTAGTTTGACATCAGCTATGGCAAAATATTATGTCTTTTTAGTCATTTTTTTTCGGCTTTTAAACTGAGTCCTTTTTGCCAAGACGAAAAGCAAACAACACATTATTACTAAAACACAAAAACAAAAACAATCCCAAATTGAGAGTTTGCCTGAATAATCCTGGTAATTTTTTTAAAAAGTTAATAATTTTGGCAGGTTTTTTCTTGTTGACGCATTCGCACTGAATAAAAAATATCTTGTAAGTGCACATCATCTATATAATTTACGTCAACGGTGGATAAATAGAGTGCATCAATATCTAAGCCCTGTCAAAATCATGGTATGTACTGCTGCGACAGTGGCTAGGCTAAAGCAGAATACATCGTCTTCAATCAATTAATCAACCAATCAAACATACAACGAATCAACCAAACAACAAAGTAATTGATCATTCAATCAACCAACCAATCGATCAATCAATCAACCAATCAATAAACCAATCAACCAATCGATCAATCAGTCAACCAATCAATCAACGATTTAATCAATGTATGAATTATTTCCAATCAAACAATCAATGAATCACTTACACAATCAATAAATCAATTTTTTTTCAATCAATCAACCGATCAATAAATCGATCATTTTTAATCAACCAATCAATCAATCAATCAGTCAACTTACCAATAATTATCGATGTCAATAACAAGTATTATACTTTTATCCATAATTATGCTTACGGATCGCAATTACTATTATCTTGGTCCACTTGCCAGGTCTTCGCCAAGAATGTTATTGTTATATTTCAAGCAATGAGTTGATACTTGTAGACTCCAGCGCGTTTTTGAATGGGTATTTAAATGCAAACCAGTTTATAAAATGATTTGCGGTTTTTGTGAGTTCCCAACGAGACGACAATTTCAATGCTAATTCCAGGGATCTCGTAGTGCTTATGAATTAACCTCGTAAAACATGGCAATCATTTGCTGGTAGATTTCCTTTCGAGACAAATCACTGTATACATACTGATGATAAATGATTCTGAATGTACGAACAACGAAAAGCAGCTTTTTTTTTTAAGAATAAAAATTAACGAAGGAGAAAGTTCATTTTTTTAATTTAAATATATGAAAAATTCTCTTTGCTCAAACCCTAGGGGGCTGACAACCGTTGCGGGGGGGAAAAGTTATTAAAATTATAAAACCCACATAATGTCAAAAAAAGTTGATGAGGGTTTTTATTCTAGATTCCATCAGTTTATTATTGTGTCAGAATAAAGAGAGAAAAAGAAATAAAAACGTCAATCTAGAACAGGGTGTAAGTTATCAGTTTAGTGCACTATGTCAGGCAACAGCAGGAGGTGGCCGGGTAGATAGAGAGATTGCTGTACACAAGGCAATTTGAATTCACATATTTGCTACAATACTCATAAGGGTTTTAAGTTGTTTTTCTAAGAAGAAGAGCAGAGGTGATACAGTTCAGAAAGAAAAAGAAGAAAGTTTCAATAAAATCAAATAATTAATCAATGAAACAATTAATCACTCAACCAGGTGTATTGCTTTATACCACGACCATTGGCAATTATTTGCGTCCAAAGATCGTGGTATCTCATGATTGATATGTCTTGCATTCTGTCCAAATGAGTCGTAAGTCGAATGGCTTCGTTTTGAGACATAGGCTTTTAGTGGGTGTTTAAAAGTCAAATTTTTGAAATTCTAATTATTGATGCTAGAACCATTTCTCATCAGTTTTCAGACCCAATTCATGTTGAAATTTCCTATTTCATGTGTTTAATTTGAATTATTATGGTTGCTAAGGCCTTTACATCTTTGTAGTTTTCTCAACTTTAAAGGCAATTTTCTCCCGATTCTGAAATTTCACAAGTCCTTGTCCTACCAACTTCAAACGACTATAACTTCAGGCAGAAGTATGATAGAGCTTTTCTGTTTATTGTTTTTAAAAGTAGAGAAAATAAGCTTTCTTATAATACCAATGTCTTACTACCTTTCATTTCCGACTTAAGACTCATTTTGAATGGTTGCAAGACATTATGGTGTCAACGTTTCAGTTTGTCTGCATCCAAGAGGTAAGTCCATCCAATAAACTATACATTTAATACCTTTTCCTGCCTCTGCCTTTTTGTCCTTCGAGCATTCTGGTCGAATAGTGGTATTACAAACTCCCTCTTCTCTTGAAGTGACCTACTAATTTTAGGTGTCGTCTGTGTATTCTATCCTACGCCACCGACTGTAATACCGGGCCGCCACACCACCGTGAGAAGATGTTCCCAATATCTAGTATATTTCAATAAAATTTGAGAGGGCCGGCCTGCTCAAATTAAGATCGACTCTGCTCTAAGTATACTAAAAACTCAAATAAGATAGATCAGGTGAGCCCTTATGCTCAAATTTGTTCACTTCTCGCCACTGGGCTTGTTCACTAGGAAGGCTTAGATCCTATCCCCTGGATGATCGATCCCCGGACGAGTCAAAGCAAGTCTTTAAAATTGGTATTAGTAGCTGATCCGCCTGGTGTCTGGCATTATGGATTTAGTGCTAAGTCTGGTCGGCCCGGTGTCAGAACAATGTGACTGGGTTTGGTGTATGCATCGCTCCGTACATCACAGTGTGGCAGCACGCTTTCAATTGTCCCAAGCGCCGTCTCTTATATAACCTTGTAGTTGAAAAGAGACGTTAAAATTCAACCAACCAACCAACCAACCAACCAACCAACCCTTGATCATCTTGCTCTCTTTGACTCTCACAGGACTTCAACCTAAGATTCCTTTGCAGTCCATGCTTTTCTCCCTATTTAAGCACAACATCTTCATCGTTTAAGGTCTATTCTAGATTTAAAGGGTGGATTGTTGAGTGATCAAGAAGCGTGAGTATTAGAACCCAGGATGGGAACTGTTCCTATGGAAACCAGCCGCAAACCACCATAGGTATTGATGCAAATTTAAGAACAAAGCATCCCCCCAAAAAACAACAAGCAATAGGAAAAGAAAAAAGAAAGAAATTACAATATTTTACATCATACCGGATCTTTTGAGGGTTATAAAATTATATCTACAGTGTGTTTTTTCTCTTTTTTCTCTTGTGAAGTACTTTGTGCATTCAAGGTTAACATCCTGTCGAAATGCTGCCGCCTCTCAAACAACTGATTGGAAGATTTTAAAGGTAAGAAATTTTCAGTGGAGAAAAGTAGGTTTTTCAAGTGGAAATGCCCGAAATGTCGGTCTTTGGTATGATTCGAACCTTCGACTTGTAGATGCTTCGGCACCCACCGCCTTGCCACATAGAGAAATACCAAGTCCCTACTACGCTCATTAAAAAACACGCCACGCTTCTAAAATAGTCTCAATTGAATTTATGATCATTCATTGTCTGTCGGGTCGCTTAGCACTATCTAAACAAAAACTTGCCACAGTGGGTTTTGACCTTGTGTTCAATAAAGACGGAATCAAAAATATTAAGTAAATATTCACCGCCGGGGAGGTTTTCTTCTCTCTCTCTCTCTCTCTCTCTCTCTCTCTCTCTCTCTCTCTCTATCTCTCTCTCTCTCTCTCTTCTCTTCTCTCCCTATCTTTGTCCTCATCCTCTCTGTCTCCCCTGCTCTCATCTCCTTCTCGTTTGTTATGTAACGATAAAAAATAAACGCAATGTTTCTGATAGTTTTGTTCAATCTTAATGGTGTTATTATTTATCTTATTGTATTTAAATTTTAAAACGGGTGTTAGGCTATTCAAATGTCGAACGATTTCCTCGTTAGTTCACAAAAAATGAAACTGAGTGTTATGGGGTCAGGCTCATGATTGTATTAGGCTACTGTTGGAAATCTTATTACAGTTTAACGAACCATCATTTCGAGATCAGATTTTTAATACAAAAAAAAAAACCCATTAGAGTCGCTTAGACAAATCTGATGAAATAGCTTAAATGCGCTTTATAATGATGAAAAAAAGAAAACTAGAAATGACAAAATGTTTATAATGAGGCATAGCTTTATGATAGAGTACACAGTCTAGGAAAGCCACCATAATCACTTAACCTGAAGAGATTAACGAACTCGAAACAAATTTAGATAGATAGATAAATAGATAATATATAATAGATAGATATACAAAAGCCACATAGATAGATAGATAATAGATAGATAGAAAACAGACAGATAGATTGATAGATAGATAGTGATAGATAGACAATAGATAGATAGATAGATAGATAATAGATAGATAGATATATACTATATAGATAAATAGATAGATGATAGATAGACAGATAGGTAGACAGGTAGATAGATAGACCGATAGATTGATAGATAGATAGATAGACAAATACAGACGAGTCCTTAGGTAGGCCTTCCTAGTCGTCATTGAAAATTTATAAGCTCCTTTTAACACGTTGAGCACTTTTAGATAAATACGCATATATACATAGATACTAACGTAAGAATCTAGTATTTGTACAATAGAACATCATGCTCAACATTTCTTTCGATTATGGAGCTTGAATATGTGTAAAGTCTAGATTTTACTTAAATTCTTGCCGTCACAGCGTTGTTTCATGCCCCGTTAAGGACACTCTTCGAACGACTCTTTCTCTTCTGGGTCGATAGGCCCTAGCATGCTTCCACTTGTGTTGATGTTTCGGTGTGCACACATGTGCTAATACCAGGCGATGGTGCGTACAAGTGCTTAGATCTGGCCGTCCATTCCGTTTATTCAGGTTTAGTTTGTTTGAAATGATGTAATATTTTTGCAGAAGAGGAGTCGCTCGAAGAGTGTCCTTAACGGGGCACGAAACACCGCTGTGACGATTAAAATGTAAGTTAAATCTACATTTTACAGATAGATAGATAGAAAAATAGATAGATAGATAGATAGATAGATAAGTAATTATGTATCGGCACAAAAATAAAGTGCTCAACATTATTGGAGCGTGTTAGAGTGAGGACATAGCAAGGTAGATCAAATTCTAGATAGATAGGTAGGTAGGTAGGTAGAAAGATAGATCGATAAAAGTCTTTCAAAGATAGTTATGATTAGATAGCAATGACTTTTAAAAAATTCAATCGATACATAGACAAATCGATGTGTAGATAATATAACTGATAGGCAGACTGGCCTTTCTTTAAACGGTCATACGAAATGAATACAAAACAATACTTTATTACTGTTAACAGTAATGCCCATACCGATAACTGCCTCAGACTGGGGAATTCACCCCACCAAATACCCTGGGTTTTTTTTCTTAAAAAAAAAATAATTCCGAAATGACTTTAGAGTACAAAGGAAAACAAAACTGGAAATTGTTTTTCTACTCCAAAACTCTAAACTAGATCAAGATTTACTTGTACATCTACAGAATTTTTTTTTTAGTAATTTTAAAATTCGTTTCCTTTAAAAAGAGGTTGGAACCGAAAAGAGATGTGTAGTCAATTTAAGGCTAGATCTATACAGAGAATTTCATAGTTCAAGACTGAGACAAAGCGAAGAGTTAAATACGGTACTCACCTGGAAACGTACACAAGGCGCTGAAACTATAACGCGAAGGAAAAGTGAAATCTTGAGCCGGTTATTTTTTCTTATCTTAATCTAAAAGATAAACAATATTGAGAAAACCTCGCACTATGAAGAAAACCAGCGGAGTACACAAGTTTTTCCAATCTGCTTTCGCTTATTGTAACATGTGGAATGTCGAACCAAAGACTAGATTTCGTTTCGTGTTAGCCGCTTCGAGTTCGAGCTGAAGAGGAAAAAAAACATGACTGATGCAATACATGACTGGACTCTCTTCTTCGATCCATACAAGACCACGTTGCTGATGTGTGGTTGTGGAATATGAACTTATCTAGGCCAGACCGCCTCTCTTCATGTCACCGAGACCCGCCGCTCTCCTCCCGGCATTGCAGCAGCAGCAGTAGCAGCATGTTTCAACCGGCTTTGGTTTCTCGACTCGGCCAAAACCACATGGCCTGTCTACGACTTAGCGGTGTCTACACGTCCCCAAACTGTGCAGCGCAATGTTTGAGTCGAAGATATCCGGATAGATGATATCCGGGTAGATGATATCCGGGTAAATATAACATTTCAAAACAAACAAAGTATTTCTATACTAGTAAAATGCCCGCAATTTCGCGAATTTCGGTTAAGATTAACAGGTTAGAGTCACCACCAGTTATTTAAAATGTTGTCTTACGTTGTATTTGTTAAATAGTATTTGTTTGGTCATTACCTCTACCCCCTCTTTTCTCTCTCTCTCTCTCTCTCTCTCTCTCTCTCTCTCTCTCTCACTCTCTCTTTTGCTTTGTCATTACTGTCTGTCTGTGTTCTCCCCCCCCCCCTCCCCTTTTTCCTCTGCTGGCCCCACCACCATTTGCTTAAAATATTCCCATCACCGTGGTGTTTTTTCCTGAGGTCGTTCCTGCTTCTTAAAAACAGTAACAATGTTTTTGCTAAAACGATCTGTCGAGTCGAAGGCGAAAACTTGTATCCGGATTTCCAGGTGTAACTCTATTTTAAATACAAAAGAGGGTTTCACGGCGAGTTAACAGAGCACATCCCACGCGCAGTTATGTTGCACACCCTGTTATGTTGCTGCGCCCCGCGCAGTATTGCACCAGCTTGCACCAGAACACAACATTATACACGCACTCGTATTATGAAGCAAGTCGAGAG
The DNA here is from genome assembly GCA_019649035.1 of Elysia marginata. NCBI lineage: Eukaryota > Metazoa > Mollusca > Gastropoda > Plakobranchidae > Elysia > Elysia marginata. The sequence continues at coordinate 242,764 of BMAT01013315.1, read as the reverse complement.
GTCTGTCATTGTCAAGTAAACATTTTCTTCGCGCGCATCTTTGCTTGCCTTTGAGACTCGTTATTACTTTTTATTTTGTTGACAACTTTCTTTTCTATTGTGTTAGCTAGATGTTGTTTTTCTTTTCAGGAGCTAGATGGATAGATACACATGTAGAGAGATAGATTGATAGATTGATAGATAGATAGATAGATAGATAAAATAATAAAGAGAGACTTAGAGAGGGTGGAGATATAGACGAGTTTTCTTTATTAAAAGGCAGGTGCTGTTTATCTATCGTGATTGCATAACATCTAGACCTAGACAGAGAAAAGATAGAATGGAGTGAGCGAGAGAGAGAGAGAGAGAGAAAGAGAGAGAGCGAGAGGCAAAGACAGAGAGATAGAGAGAGAGAAAGAAAGAGAGAGATAGATAGAGAGAGAGAGAGAGGATACCGTGGCGGGATCAATACTAAACAACGGAGGAGTACTGGGAAACTAAGTCTGTGAATGATATTTTACTGAACCAATCACAAACAAGCGTAGTTAAGGCGTAGGCGGACAGGCAGGAAATTCCATAGCGTGGAAAGATAAAAAGAAAGGCGTCAATTAGGTGAGTGGGATAACTGCGCGTTAAAAGTCTCCAGGCTGCCTAGATCATTGCGTTCTGTCCTCTTGATACAGGATAATGCCCTAGATTTAGATTCTAGGCCCATTAATTTTAATTTGAGGGGTCTATAATGAACAAAAAAAAAGGAGTGCTAAAGCGGCGCCAAAGATTCCGTATCAAGGGTTCAACTTTTTGATATGGTGAACGAATAATAAGAGGGAAATATGCGCGAAACAACCTTGACCTTGAGAAAGAGAGTACTTGTTTACATGGGCCCTATTTTTAGATCGGATGGAGAGTTATTTTAAGTGATAATGATTGTTTTACTTTAGATAAACATATCGCGCGCGCGATTCCGTTCCAGCCCGATAAAAATAGGAGTTATAAGGGGGGGGGG
>BMAT01013315.1:91629-111166 GCA_019649035.1 Elysia marginata | reverse complement strand
TTTTATTATTTATTATTCATTATTTTTTATATACATTGAGTTCCAGTCTAAACAACGGCTAAATCCTAGCAAAACAGATTTAGACGATTTTCAGTAGCTTTCTCTTTGATATCTCTAAGGTATAAGAAAAGCCCCCTAAAGATCCTTACCAAATAACATGTAACTATGTTTGCTATCCACATTAAGAATATCTGTTGAACTTTTCCACTTGTACACAAAATTAAGCGACCAAAGTGGACGAAATTTGAGCGTTTCTTTGTGTTTATAAATTATACATAACATAATTATATATATACAAGTAAAAACAAAAAAAAAGCAACAAAGTTTGTCCAAAAGCAATAACAGATCGTTCAAATCTTTCATCAGATCGTTTTAGTAATAAATAGGTCAAGGTCATAATCTTTGTGTTCTATTTAAATATCAACAGTTATATGTTTACATCACGATAACTAACGGGTTGTGCAGTTATGTTTATAACCCAATGGTCAGCCATTGAAGAGACAGGTGGGGGGCTTTTCTTTCTTTACTATCTACAAGTCAAACGTTTTTTTTTCTCCGTCGTGATTCTGAGTGCGCACCCACCGTGTGTGCCTGGTTGCACCCAGCACTAAGCTTTATCCCTCTCTGAAAGCATGTGTTCAGGAATTTCAGTAAAGGGTCAAGACATTCCTCCAGTCTTTAAAGAATAGCTCGCATCGTGTCCTCAATCCTTTGCAAAAGATTTCTTACGGCACGTCTGAGATCTTTGGCGTCCTTTGGCCGGTTCCAAATCTCCGGGGTTTTACTGAGTGACTCCAACGCGGCAGTGCAGTGAACCTTAGTGACAAAATAAAACCGTCAACAAACGCCGATGCTTTTTTCTTATTGGATAAACCCACTCTTCTTTCCTCGGCCAAAACCTCCTTGGTGGGAGTGTTTCAAAGTAATGAATTGTTGTCGTAAGAAAGACTAGGTGCTCTACAAGGACGTATTTTTTTCCACACAAATTAATTCCTTCAGAGGTGCAATTTGTTTCTCTTTGATTTGAAGTAGTGCATTAAAAATTATCTCTTTTAACAAATTAGTGAGGAAAGGTGGACGTTCTTTACAGGACGCGGTCCATTATATTTTAGCAACGTAATGCTCTCAGAAACAACTCCTTTCTTTTGCTCCATTTCAAGACAAAGAAGGTCGAACGTTCAGTGGCTGTGAATGGAAACTTTGAGCTTGCCCTTTATAAACGAAGTCACACTCATTCGTCGCCAATGACTCGAAAAACCCATTCCGTACTACATTTTTCAAACAAAAGGTTGGAAATGTCGTAGCATCCAAGACCAATAAGTAACTCTGCACGTCTCTTCTCTCCAACGCCCTGATTTAGTCCGCATCAGTTAAAGTGACACAAAATTGTAATTTTGGTGTCGCGAAAGTTCACCCCCCGGCCCAAGACATGTTCAATGTAAGTCAACTGTCAGGGCGCTGGCTTCTTGTCCAATACACACGGGCAAGGTTTTCACGGACGCGCACATCACATGGAGTGTTATCACGCATGTCACAGGCCTAATTCCGTAGAGTGACGCTTATTTATGGTATATACACCGGTCAAAGCATTTAGTGAAGTGATCTTGATACCATGTCTCGTGTGTTGCTGTTTCATTTAAAAACTTCACAGGTAAATTTTGGCGTGTGAGTTCATGCGGCGACTAAACCACAGCATGAACACCTTTTTGTTGGTCTTTGCGTCTTTGCCATGAGATTTTTGCTACACTGGATGTTCAACTATATTCAACAATTTAATACTTTTAAAAAATGTGTCACGCAGCACGCGCTGCTGAGCCAGCTCCGAGCAACGCCATCAACACAAGAAATTCAGGCAAGTCTGCAAGAGTAAACCAACGCGCTTTACGTCTACCAAGAAAACAGCGTCTTTCACAACCTCATATCGGTAGGCCTGTATTGCTTCCGGTGTGTTGCTGAGCCTACCAGCCCAACCAACCAGAAAAGCCGACCTTTCGAATCCACAACCAATCAGAGAGCCGGCCTACAAATCCACAACCAATCAGAGGGCCGGCCTACAAATCCACAACCAATCAGAGAGCCGGCCTACAAATCCACAACCAATAAGAGAGCCGGCCTACAAATCCACAACCAATCAGAGTGCCTGTCTACAAATCCATACTGGTGTGTCGCTTCATGTGCAGCGCAAGATGATCGCTCCGGGAGAAGCAGCGAGTACAGAACCGACACTGGAACGGTTTGGCGCCTGTGTGTTTCCGGTAGTGGCGAGTCAGCTCGTCGGATCTAGCGAAGCGCCACTCACAACCCTCCCACGTACACTTGTAGGGCTTCTCACCTGGATCAGGGAAAACAGAAGAGATGGAACGAAATGGTTAATAACGACGAGTAGTTGTAAAAGAACGACGGTATATATATACGCCGGCAAAGTATTCAGAGGATATTATATTATTCGTTTAACCGTTAGCCAAAAAAAGGTCACTTGATAACAGTGTCTTACTCTTAGCTTCTCGGAGGCACATTTCTAGATATCTTATTATCTTTCTTCTTTGTCCTTCTCTTTCTTTTTTGCTTTATTTATCTCTCTCATTAGCATACTTCTCTGCCTATCTCTAATTCATCCTTATGTACGTATATCCTTTTCTCACTGAAAATGTGTTTCCCTTCAATCCCTCTCATAACATAATCTTATTTGCCATTTCCTTGTTGGAAAAACCCGCCTCTTTCTTTCTCTCTATCTCTCCAACGATCTCTGCCTCTCTTTCTCTCTCCCTGTCTCTCTCTGGCCCTCTCTCTCTCTCAGCAAAAAGCCTCACCGCGCACCACTTTCCCACAAAATGATAACTCTTTTAGAGGCTATTTATAGAGATATTTAAAGTACTCTAAATAACATTTCGATGATTATAACACTCAGTTTGAAGTTATAAAAGTGTGAAAATCAATTTTAATTCCATAAATGATTACAAAATGCCACATCCCTGAGGGAGATTTCAACAGCTCGGAATTTAAAGAAAAATTTTCACGACTAAAGATAGTGGTTAATCTTTGTGGAACCTGAAAAGTGTCAAAACGTATATCAAATTACCAAAAAACAACTGACAACGTTAGTGCATCATTAATTGTTTGGATTGAATTGCTTTAAAGGTTAGAAACAGTTGAGCACTTTTAGCGCAGAGTAATTACATAACTGATTATGGTGCTACTCTGCGTGGTTTTATTAAATGTAGGGCTAGGTCTGTGGTTCCTTCAGCAAGCTACACTTTTTGTTAGTAGGCTGCGCTAATACGGGGACTGAAGTTAGAGCTGCTAAAACATGACCTAAAAGTGAGCCTGTCCAATACTAGTAGACCCTAATTGGTTATTTTTGTGCCTCCCGGGGCTGTTCTTAGATAAATGCATGCTGAGATGCTATAAAAGTTCATTCTCCATTCTTTGCTATCATGCTTACGGTAAAATAGACCTAAACCTGTCCTGTTACTCAAAATAACCACGAAATTATGACTATAAACAGACTAAGATGTAGAGAAAAGGGTAAGTTATTGAGCTATGTGTGGTCCAAATTTCCATTTTATCTTCCCCTGAGGCAGCATGCCTCGCGTAGAGTCTGAATATATCGCATGTCGGAAATCAGCATGTTTCCTACTTTCTTGAATTTCAAATTAAAGCTTGTTCTCATATCTTTGTACAGACTATTGATACCTGTATGCTACTTTTAAAACTTCGGAAGAGAAAAAAGATAGTTGACTTGTTTAAACCATTGATGCTATAATCAGGGGGTCCAAATTTCCATTTTATCTTCCCCTGAGGCAGAATGCCTCGCTAAGAGTCTAAATAAGTCGGATGTGGCTAATATATATATATACCTGTCTTTTTGAAACGTCTCTTTTATGCTGCTTCCTAAATCAAAACTACTTCTAATATCTTCTAAGGATACCTTTATGCTACTTTTCAAACTTTGGAAGCACAAAAAAAATCATTGCATTCATTTAAATATCGATGCCATAATCTGCAAACCGTGGCATCCGACTCAGTTTGGTAGGCCTGTGGCATGCAAGAGATATGGAACAACAACTAACCCGTGTGCGTCCGTAGATGGGCCTTCAAGTGCGAGCTCTTGGTGTACACCTTCTTGCAACCACTGTACGGACATTTGTGAATCCTCCTGCGGCTGTCTGGGCTGACCTCTAGCCTGGGACGCTGGCCCACAACGCCCGACGGGGGTCGTTGAGACATGGCGTGGACAGACTGGGAGCTGCCGGAGAGAGTTGAAGCTGCGCCCGACGAGGTCGTGGTGGTCGAGGAATGGTGAGACGAGCCGGGCGCTGCTGGCATCTGGTTTGGGGAATGTTGCTGTTGGACTTGCTGTTGATGATGGGGATTGTGGTGAAGATGCTGCTGCTGCTGCTGTTGTTGCTGTTGTTGCTGTTGCTGAAGGATTCGGAGTTTGGCGCTGTTTGCGGAGCTGAGGACAATGCGTTGCTGCTGATGTTGTGGGTGTTTGTGGTTGCTGTTGTTGTTGTTGTTGCTGGTGCTACTGCTGCTGGTGCTGTGATGGTTGTGGTGTAAGTAGTCGGCGGAGAAGGGCCGCACCGCGATGGTCTCCGTTCTTCCCGTGCCCGGCTGAGCCACGAGTTTCAGGGCGAACGGGTCGTTTGCGGTTCTCGAGAGAGCGGAGGAGGATGGGGTAGATGAGGAGGAGACCAAACTCATAGTCGATGAGGACACCACTTTGGCGTGCGGGTTGGGATGCGTCAAGACAACCCGCGACCCGGTGGAGTGCGGGAAGGGCGCGCGGTTGCGGATGAGGTGAGCGCCCCCGTGACCCGGATGGGGGACGTGTTGGTGCTGGTGGTAGCCCTGCAGCGGCCGCCCGTTCTGAAGATGCTGGTGGTGCTGGTGGCGGTGCGGCGGGGACGGGTCGCTGTTGTTGCTGTCCCAGGACACGGCACTCGACGAGGAGCTGAACGAGTGAAGAGACGCCGTGTCGGAGAGACGGTCGTTGATGTTGAGTCTGGCGAGAGCCTCCAGGCGTTCCACCATCGGGGGAATGTCCTCGTCCAGGAGCTTGATGAGGTCCTCCTCGCTGCACTCCCCCAGGCAGTCTTGGCCTTCCTCCAGGAGAATCCCGTCCTCGTCCACGATGCTAATATTGTCGTCGTCATCGTCCTCGTCGCCATTCAAATCCTCGTCGTCGACAAACTCGTCATCTTCGGCGTCGACTTCGGAATCGGGAAGTTCCGAATCTGTGAACTCGGAGGCGCCAGCGAGGCTGAAGGAAGAGCATGAGGTCTCATCTTCATCAGCCTTGACACGTATTGACCCCGCAGCGAGGTCAAGGTCGAGCGTTGTGCAACAGAAAGCGCAGGAGGAGTTGGGACAAGGTATGGCGCCGCACATGTGGGGATTTGGTGAAGGGCCTACATGGTTGTTGTTGCTGTTGTTATTATTACTATTGTTATTGTTGGCGTTAATGGTTGGAGGCGCTACTGTCGCTGAAGTCGTCGCTGATACAGTTGGATTTGCACATAATGAGGTATGACCTGGCTCGCTTCCACTATTGGTTTTGATAGTTTTGCTAAGATTGGCTGTTGGCACGCTAGACGCATTGGTGGACGGGTTCCCGTCACTACAACTTTTGCAACCACCGCCGCCACAAGAACAGGAAGTGGCAGCAGTTCCCGCCGCCGGGCGGTTACATTGGATGATGGTAGCCCCACCGGTTTTGACGTTGCTGTTGTTGTTGCTGCTGCTGTTACAGTTGACACCTTGGCCTGCAGGAATCAAATTTCCTCCAGTTCCGTAACCACAACTACCGACAGTCCTGATATGTGCTCGCCGATGACCAGAGTGGGAAGAGCTACCACTGCTGCTGTTGTTAGCGACGACATTACCGTGGGTAGCGCCCTTACCAGCGGAAGGGTTCTGGGGGTCAGACGAAATCTTCTTGAAAGAAGTCAATTTCGGCTCATTCTTCAGGTAGCGCTCCATTTCCAGGCAGTTCTGTGAGGGGGGGGAGGGCGATCAAAAGACAATTATTAAAATTTAAAATGTACTTAGACAAAAGCAAAATTTTTTAGATTAAAACTCTTGACAGAAAAGACAAGTTGAACGGAAGTCGATAGAATCTTGCCTGGGGCCAGAGGATACACCGATCAATCCCAAAAGAAAAAATTCAAGCCAAGCGAAGTCACGACTTTACTGTACGTCTTGTCAGCTCGTATCAGTTTTTGTCATTCCGATGACAAAAAATTAATTTCAAAACGGTTTTCATAACTAATTAAATTTTATATGACGTGTATCGGTTGTAGATCTGAAGGAAAAGCTGACAGTTTTGTTTTTGTTTTCTTTGTTTTTGGTTGTTGTTGTTTTTTTTATGCTTTTTGTGTTTGTCAAGCGTCTTGGGACTCATTGTAAAAGGCTTTATATAAAACTAGATAATATTGACAGTAATGACGATAATAACAATTAATGTATTATTATTATTATCATCAGCAGCAGCAGCAGTAGTAGCAGCAGCAGCAATAGTAGTAGTAGTAGTAGTAGTAGTAGTAGTAGTAGTAGTAGTTGTAGTAGTAGTAGTATTAAAAACCAATTTCTCCGCGTTCTTGTCGCTTTTTTTTCTTAATTTTTTTGTCTGTTATGCTTGTTTTATGAAGCGCTTTGAGACTCCGATATCTTGTAAAATGGGGTTGTAGGTAGATCTATTTAATATTGATAACATTGCTTCGCCCAAATAAACACAATAATGTAACAATAGTATAGCCTAAAGTAGAGATAACGCTCAAAGCTGCTATAGTGTCGATGTTTTGTATTTTTCTCAATGGACAAAAACGTAGACATAAAGTGTTGTTTTGTTTTTATGTATCGCTTTCTCACAATAACAGTAATAATAATAATGATATCTAAATTTATGTAGCGCTTTTTACAAGAATTTAAAGTCTCAAAGCGCTTGACAAAATGAAAGCTACACAATTTCTTTCGTACAAGTTTTTAAAAACATGGATAACGTAAACAATTGGAAATCGAAAAAAAATCAATTTAAAAAACAAAGATAAATATATCAAATACAAGAAAAAATGGTCAAGAAAAATTGTAAATTTAGAGTTCCTAAAAAATTTCTTATTTATGGTTCAGTTTTTAAATAATTATGTCTTCAGAACTGATTTAAATTTAGCACGAAGATCTCACATAACGTACACACATCTAGATTTATGTACTGATGTTTGCGATAAAAAAAATAACAACCACCTTATGGAGTTCCAAGATACTTTAAGTGTAATGTCTGGTTGAGTTGGGTCTTCTATCTAGCATTTTCTAAGTGAATGTTAAAAGCTATGACTTTCTGAGAGCATTTGGGAATACCCATCTGGTTACTATTTTTAGCTGCCTGTGTCATCTGTTGACTTGTTAGGCATCGACTACAAGATCGTGACCATCACGCATTCTTTCGTAACACTTACATACAAGTAATTTCATTGTTGCTCTCTGGCTATCTTAGTATTTCATTCAACTTTTTCTTTAACTTTTTGATACCTTCACTGAACCATGTCAACCAATCATTACATACTTTGATCTGATTTGAAGACTGCAAATTTGCTTTTTTCACTGAATCTTTGTTATTGACGATCTTTCAGGTAGCAAGGGAAAAAAGGGGCATTGCTGTATTATTAAACAACAATGATGTTCTGATCATCAATTTCTGAAACCGTAAACCAGGAGGGACTTTCCTCGCTTCTCCATCTCCCTTGTTTTATTTTTTTTCTGGAATTTCACTCTACTCTCCTGTATTCGTTGTTGTTGTTTCTTGTCAATGATTCACACAAAACACAGCACTTGAAGCTAAAGCTCACCCAACTCTCAAAAGTCAGACAAAATTTTTATGAGCCTTGAACCTACCGCCGAGTCACGAATTAGGTACACTGACAGGCCAATCCTTTCACAATGCAGCAATATTGCAATACGATTCTTATTTCTAACAACCCGTTATAAACTAAAAGCTTTCCCCAATATTCATTTCGTAACTAGATCTATCTTCCTGTGCACATAACAAAACATTGCGCATAATTTTGGAGAAAAAAAGTACGACGGAAAATCAAAGCTTAGCTTTAAGCATCAATCTTTGTTTGTTAGCGCTCTTCAGGCAATTGATTTTGTTTCCCCAGTAACATCTCACTTTTCTCGGGTTGTTTTTTGTTCTTCACCTAAAATCCAATAGTTCATTCTGATTTCGTGTCGGCCATTACCCATTGATCGCTATCAAATTATGACTTGCTTATTTTTTAGAGAGAGAAAGCGAGAGAGAGAGAGAGAGAGAGGGGGGAGCGGAAGAGGGATATACAGACAGTGAGAGAGACAGCGAGAGAGACAGGCAGAAAGAGAGAGAGAAAGAAAGATAGTACAGACTGAGAGACAGAGAGACAGAGAGAGAGAGAGAGACAGACAGAACGAGAGAGATGGAGAAAAGTTTAGTAGCTAAAAAAAACTGCCGTCTTTTTTTTTTCGCTCTTTCGTCAGCTTTGTAATGTGATTATAAGGACAGTTAAACTATTACTCAACAGTTCAGAAAGGATTGATAAATAAAAAAAACCATTAAACTTCCCATGTATGTAAAATATAAACAATTATTTTTCTTTTTTTGGTCAAACCTACTGTTCTTAGACTTCCTGCGACAACGACTATCAATGTGAACTGAATACTTAACAATGCAAGCTTGCTTTCTCTGACTTGTGAACATTCTGACATTTTCATACCGGTTCAGTTAAATCAAGAAAGTGAAAGGATGTGTGAATGTCTAACGCGTCCTGTCTGTACGTGCAATTAGTGCGGGGTTATATTCTGCCGCGCGCACTGATGCGCGAAAAAAAACCCATATCATTTCTAGATCGTAGCGCTGTTGCCTCACACTTCGGAGGTACCGGGTTCGAATCATGTGAACGTAAATATTTTTTTTTTGGTTGCAGAGACGAATTAAAAAAAAAAAAATTTTTTTTCCGCGTAAGGCTAAGATCTAGATTTATATCAGATTTTCTTATACATCACAAAATACTTTCATCATAATAGCCCTCTTATTGTTGAAAATGATAATAATAATAAACATTGTGGTCTAAAGTTTCACGTCCCTCTATCAAGGACTGGCGACACAAGATCGATATACCACCTATCTACAAATGGAAAAAAAACCCAGAAATGTGGGATACAAATAGGTCCTGTGAACTTTTGTATTGAGGCGACTAATTTATCCCTAGCATGATTGGGCATTCAGCTAGTGGTATTATAATGGCATTGTGTAGCATGCAGGTAGTCTTTAAGTTTTCAGACACGGCCACAGACACAACCGTCATTCAAAAAAAAATCCGTCTTGTTACTCTTTTCTCTGTTACAGATGGAAGGTGGAAACATTTGCTGAGTGTACCGTCCTTAAAACGGACATCAGTACTCACGATAAGCATGTTCAGGAACTCGATCTATTAAAAAATGGTCTAACAAAGATCTGAAGTCTTGTAAATATCATTTCCTGCTAAATTTGGGCTTTTCAAATTTTGGTTAGAATTTTAGCTGCTGCACCCTCAGAAAGACATACATGTTTACGTAACCCCTATCCAACCAGTCTAATAGAAAACTTAAAGGTAAAACAAGCTCATATAGTCATGTAACATCACCCTGTTTAGTTCACCATTCACCTTGGATTCAAGAGGCTTCGCCGAAGTTTTGTTTTCTTGTTGTTTTGTTGTATGTAATGTGTTTGTTTGTTTGTCTGTTTGTTTTTGGTTCTTTCTATCCTGAAATTTTCATTGCCTGTAGTAACAGCTTGCAAGTGAGATTAAAGCTTTCACAGGGTGGGTAAAAAACTATAAGGGAACAATAAAGATGAGAACAATATTGATGGAAAAACATGACATATTGATGGAAAAACATGACAAGGTAAAAACCGCACCTAAAAAATGACCGGACTGGGTGACCATAGTTATACGATTGTTTTGGAAGACTTTCTAGAACAACAGGTAAAATGAGGGTATATGAAGGGGAAGGGGTAGGTAAACTAGAGAGTTAATAAACTAGTTAGAATAAACAACTGTATTTAAAAGGTATCATTAAACATACCTCTATCCATCTTATCTATAGTCTGTCTGCTTGCCTATTTATCTCTCTGTCTAGAAATCAATCTAGCACGCTACCTATCTACTTATTTATCTTCTATTCACCATTCCTTTTTCTTCATATTTATTTCCCGACTTATTATGTTAAATAGTATTCCTAAAAGAAAAAACAAAAAAAAAACTCGTACTTCTTCATACTCAATTTCCAATACTCTCGCTAATTCACTCAGGACAGTCAGGGGAAAAGAAAATGTCAGCCGAAGAGTGTCGTCGCATCTTACCAAGACAAACACCAGGCAATTAAGAGAAACACTGGCAAAGATAATGTTTAACCATTGATTATTTTTCTCCGGTTGTTCTAGTATAAGCCTATTCACCATTTATTATTATTTCTGCGGCGCTCGACTTACGTTTGCCCTTAAAAGGCAATGTCGACAGCCCAGGCTTAAGAGCAAAACGCGCCGTGATTGGTGGAAACCTAGATCACGTTTTGAACCCGAGAAAGAGTTCGGAGAAGACGCGCATGCGCAGAATAGAAGAAGGCATATCGGGATAGATTTTGTCGCGAAGGCTTTGACACATATCAAAGTTTTCTGTAGATGAGCCACTTCATTCTGCCATGCGATTTTCTTTTTTTTTTCGTATTCTTTTTCTGTCTACGACTATCATGCTCATAAACAGCAAAAAAAAAAGTCAACTCTTGAACATAATGAGAAAACTACGTTCTGCTATAATGACTGCGAATGTTTTAAATGGATTTTTTTTCTGTTAGTGCTGAAAGGGTAAAGCATCAAGGAAGTTTAAAAAAGGCATTGATAAAAGTAATGTTTTACGATTCTTAAAGAGCGGGTGTGGGGGGAAGGTCAAAACAAAACCATTCACTAGTTATTGTGTAGGAAAAATAGAATTGAAAGGTTGACTTTTATTACGCACAGTTATAAAAAGCCATGAGATATACTCTGAAAATTTTTCAAAGCATTATGAACAATGGTCTAAAATTGAACTGTAGCCTATTTCAGAGCCTTAAAAAAGATTCAACAAGAGGCTATTGTAACGTTGTAAGGTGTTGCAGGTTTGAAACCGCTTTGTTCAGTCATGTTTGATATTTAAAACAAATACTAAAAAAGACAAATTAAAACTAAAACTGGTACTGCGTATTTCAGGCTGTGAAAACGAAGAAGAGATAGACAGATAGACAGGCAGAGAAACAGAGAGACATAGAGAGAGGGAGGGAGTTGTGTCACAGACAAAAAGGCTGGGACGCAGAGATGAAGAAAGCGAGATGAAAGAATAATGGGGAGAAATAAAAGTATAAGAAAAAGAAAGAAAGAAAGAAACAAAGTTAGACTAAATTAACATGTAAACTACGCATACAGTCAATGTCCTTCTCTGCGCATCGCCCCCCCCCCTCCCACACACACCATATTTTTATTTTTGCAATCATTTTGCAGTAGATTATAACACCCATAAAAAAAAATTCCCAAGTACTCGTCAACTTAATATGCCAAGGAAAAGAAATAACAAAAACAAGAATAACATACATATTATAAGAAACTAATAAATTTCAGTTATTCGAAACGAAGCCAGTGAACGGAATTATTGCAACTATCCTACCATAGTCAATAAAAAATAATTGCAATTATCCGGTCCGCGTGTTGTTTCTTTCTGACAGCGGGTGGAAATAATGAGGCAACATCGATTCAACCCACGTATCGAAAGACAGGCGATAATGAATTAAAGAGAGACAGATATAAGACAAAAACATGATGGCCTCCCTACGGTACCTGACGGTATCGACTGACCTAAGCGGCGGCCATCCTAGAACTGATACCTCTCGGCCATTAGCCTGACGTGTCGCTTCTTGGGAGATTTTTTTTAAGACCTACCCTTCCCACCAGCTCTTTTTTAAACATGATTATTATTTTGTTTCTCTAAGAGATAAGATTTGATGCTGGCAACGGTGATGGCGGTGTTTGTTCTTGATAGCATCATTGTTGCAGTATAATTATACTCCTTGTTATCATAATTATTGTTGTTGTTGTTATTTTTAGTATCATGTTATTATCAATATTAATATTATTATGTTTGGTATAATGATATTAATGTTAATATTTTTATTATCAGTATTAATATTTTAATTATTATTATTATAACTATTACTTTTTTATTGCTATTATTTTAGTATTACTATTACTATTGTTGTTATTATTTTATTGCTATTATTATCATTATAATTATCATTATTATCATTATTATTATTATTATTATCATTATTATTATTATTATTATTATTATTATTATTGTTGTTGGTAATGTTACTTCGCTACACTGCCACCTGTAGAATTTGAAAAGGCCTATGAAATAAATTTTGTTACCAACAATTTTGTTCAATTAAGCGCTTCAATCTACTAAAATAATCTTTCAGGCTTATGCGACAAAAATAGCAAGATTTAAACCCCTGATCCGCCTAATCCTTTGTTACTAAGTCCTTTGCCTTCAATCATGAAAAAAAAAACCAAACAAACAAGAAAAGGGCTTTTTTTCGTTTCTCTAACTATTGTCTACGTGGGAGAAATGAAAGACAGAAGTGAGTTTTTGGTTCCACATAGTATATTATCTGTTTTATCGCAAATACGATGACTTCTAAACAACGTATATATCTTAGACGTTATGGTTGCCAGTTGTTTTTTTATAACGTTTAATATTTATATTAGAGCATTATTCACTGGAACATTTTTTATGATGACAAGGAAGTGTTCGTGAGCGCCTGAGCTAGCCTCGTCACAGCCTGGTAAAGTACGCCGACCGATAAGTCGCACTAATAAACCGCTCACCAAGATCGAGCATCCACTAATGACAGGACTATAATTGGTTAGAGACGACCACTAATAATTGTTAAGGCTAGCACGCGACTCAAGGGCCCATTAAATCGTCCTCAAATGGTCTTTAAGGCCCAAGAACCTTTTTCTTTCTTCTCGATCTCTCTTTGTTTTGTTTTCTTTATCTCACCGGCTCTTTGGGCGTTGATATAACTTGTAGAGACAAGTAGGTGGCTTTTCTTATTCCAGTTGAATTTATTTGGTCTGTGCGTGATTTTTATTAGTTTTTTGCCACATTTCTTCTTCTTCTTCTTCTTCTTCTTCTTTTTCTTCTTCTTCTTCTTCTTCTTCTTCTTCTTCTTCTTCTTCTTCTTCTTCTTCTTCTTCTTTCTCCTCTCCATCAAAGAATTCAGCTAAACAAAGCTAAAAGATCGAGATCTAAAAGTATGAAGCTCAGCCCTAAAAATTGATTTGCCCTTAAAAAAGAAGTGTCCGTGAGAACTTTTTTTATTTGAACATGGATATGTAGATGGCAGATCGAATAGCATAACTATTCTTCCTCCTGTCAAACCAGAGGACTGGTTCAAATCCAACACTGTTTCTGGGGGAGTTTCGGCCTTATCTTCCCAACTCAGCATTGCCTAGACAAGGAAGCTTTTGCAGTAGAGTTCAGACTTGATAGTCATTAACATGGACGTACTTGTTTCAATGCTTATAATTATTATTATTTCCACTTGGTCCGTCAACTCTTCACCCCATTCAACTGGCCGCGCGTCACTATTATGTACCTCCTCACCACACCCCTGAAACCATCGTCGCATCACAGAAAAAAAAAACCTTATAGAAAGTGATCAAGTATAGCCACGAAAAATAGGCATTTCCACCGACTCTAGAAAACATTGTATAATTTACGATCGTTTACGACGCACTCAGCGCTGTCCCAAAAAGCAAAGCACGCCCAAGACGGCACAATAAATAAACACTTCAGGATGACAACAACGTCTCCACAAAAAACTCTCAACTAAAGCACGCACCGACAATCACTCCAAGGTTAAGACCTAAATGAATACTTGTCCTTATCTAGCATCTTGGCTATGAATGTAAAGATGGGGGGAAATTAATGAAGAAGTTGTGTTCAATGGGAATCAACGAAGACAGATAATTGGCACCTTCTCACGGAGAGAGCTCTTGACCTTTGAACTGGAGGAGGCCGAAAATTGGTAGGTAATGCTCGTAAACGATTTGTTTTGTTGGGGGAGAGGTTAACGCTCTAATTCAGTTTGTTGACGATAATACATCTAGCTTGCGCAAAGCCGAGTCCATCGCAGGGATCAGAACTAGTTGTAGAGGCAGCCATTGCGCAATCAAATGATTGAAAGGTTTTAAATGAGCGCAGTGGCGACACGGCATAGATTTAAGCCATGTTTCTCTAAGCGATGGGTGCTGAAGCTGTTAATCGAAGGTTCGAATCATACTAAAGGCAGAAGTTTCTCTCCGCTGCTACTTTCATATCTTTAAAATCTTTTAATTTTTTGATTGCCCAGTGACTGCATCTACTTTTTTATTCTGATCTGTAGATCAATAATTTTTATGAGGCATAGCTTAAATGTTATCGTTTGTTCTCTGTGTTTGTTGTTTATGGCTAACTGTTGGTGCACTTCCAGATTTAAATAAATTCGTTGGCGCGATTTGGATTTTCCCGTTAAAGTAAGTTGATCGCTTCGAAAGGCTAAGCAAGGTCTTTCGCCATGAAACTCCTGTTTTAAGGGTCGTAGGGGCGACATGGTAACGTTATAAGTTTTGTTTCTCTCAGTGGCAAGGTGGTGGTTGCCGACGCTACTATTAGTAGAAGGTGCTAATCATACTAAATGCAGACATTTCGGGCACTTCCACTAAAAAAGCCTTCTTCTCCCCATCGGCTTATTTGGTACATTAGAAATCTTTCGCTCTAAGGCCCTCTAAGGGAATCTGTGTTTCTTTTCTTTTTTCACAAACAAGTTTTCATTCTTTTTTCACAAACAAGTTTTCATTCTCCGTCACATTTGCCTATGAGCTTACCAGTACGGCGGTCTGCCTGTCTATTTGCTGTTCTGTCTATCCTTATTCATTTAACTCCTTTTGTAAATTTTTTTTTCTTTCATTCATTCGGACTGTTATCTTCACATCTATCAAAGTCTACATGGTCCACTGAAGCTCTTTCTCTAATATTTCTTTTCTTTAACATCTGTATTTTTATGCGAATTTTTCACCTATAATTTTTTTATGTGTATGTCGATATGCACTCCTACTATATACATGTATTTTTCCCTCTCTATGCTTCATCTTTAACAACTATCTTTTTTACTTTTGATTTCTCTTAATGGATGTAACTATTACATCTTGCATCTCTATATGTGCATAGGTAATATTAAATTTCACTCTACATATCTTAGGTTGAGCTTCAAACAGTATAATACTTTTTTTCTTGTTGAGAGTCTTTCTTGTTTCTTTTTCTTAGCTCTTCATCTCCTTATCATTCTTCTTAAATTTGTTCAATCTTACAATCCAATTTTCATGAATTTTTTTTCAAGTTGGTGTTCACACACTTTATCACAGTTACATGTGTATTTCATTTTCAAATTATTTTTTTTCCCGATTCCAAAATTTATTTTTTTCTTTTTTTCCCAATAAACATGCCTTTTTCTAATCTTTTAATGGAATAGAAAGGCAGTCATGTAGACCCTTAATTGACATATTTTCAACGAGGTCGCTGCGCAAATTCTAAAGAAATTCAGAGACATCGTACGTCATAAGCAAATACACTGCAGTTTTTTTTCAGCTATGCACTTTTAAACATCATCTATACACTTTTCAATTCTCTGAACCTTGAATTATGCACACATAAGCATGTACCTCATTTTGAAGGCGAAGTTGTATCAAGCTAAATCGACTCCGGGTAGGATAAAAAGAGATTTAAAACGATAAAACTGATATATACATCGAGGTTTCCTTTTTCTGGTTGTACATGACAGTGAAATGATGCGCGTCTATCAGTCGTCCTGTGCATCCAATTTCAAACTAGAAGGCATTTCTTTGTATAAATCTTTGGTTTCTACCGTCATTTACTGTCTTTTTTTATTATAGTCGTATTACATGTTCATTTCCCTTTATCCATACCTCTCTCTCTCTCTCTCTCTCTCTTTCTCTCTCTCTCACTCTCTCTAGCTCTGTGTCTCTGTACATCTCCCGCTTGATAGGAGGGTTGATAAATAGGTAGAAAGATAGATAGATAGATAGATAGATAGGTAGATGAATAGATAGATGGAGAGAGAGATAGAAAAATATACTGTTTGAAAGACATGAAGACAAAAAGAGAAGTATAAAAAAGACAAAAAATACAGAGGAACCAGGAAAAACAGATGATGAATCTATGATGATGGTGATGATATTGATAATGACGAAGAAGAAGAGGAAGAAGAAAAAGAAGAAAAAGAAGAGGAAAAAGAAGAACAACACCAACAAGAAAATATAAGAAGTACAAGAACAAGTACAAGAAGAAGTACCAAAATAAAAAGAACAAGAACAACAAGAAGAACAAGAACAAGACCAATTGGAAAAAAAATTACTCATTACGCGACACAAAATAATTCATGTTAGACTTAACAAAATTGTTCGTTTTAGATTAAACTGTAGGGGAATCTAGAAATTCCATGGTTAGGGAAAAATCTGATTTTAAAGGACAAAGGATCATTTCTGAGTTCGTACTGCCAGAGGTTCAAAACGTGACCACCGCATGCAGGAAAATGACATCCTACAATCATTTACAATTTTCAAAAGAATGGAATCAGAATATTAAGTTACCCCAAGCTGTATCTACTCAAAACGGAACAGGGGCTTCCGTCTGTCTCTATTCGTCGAACCCTTCTTCATCTATGTTGGATCATTGACTTTCCTGTTACGGGAGAGATGTTGAACCTAGCAGCAAAGGGAGGTAAGTCTAGTAATTTGAATCAATACAGGTTACCGGAGACAGACCCGTGGTGTCTAACAGGAAATGGTTATTGTTTTATCTCGAATAGTTGATGGTCTCATCATATTAAGTGCGAAGGAGTGGGGTGTGCGAAATTCGAGACTTGTTTTCTGTTGTGTTTTTTTTTTTCGAACCATTTTAATGCACCAAAATGTAATCTTTTTCAGATAAACTTTGAAAATTTTGAACAGTTTCAAATGTAGTGATGTTGAAAATGCATTACTTTTGTAGTTCTAACCTAAACAATAAATAATTGGCGAATACATTGTGCGTGTGGCTCTCTCCCTCGCTCTCTCTCTCTTTCTCTCTTTCTCACTCTCTCTGTCTCTCTCCCTCTCTCGCTCTATCTCATACTCTCTCGCGCCCTCGCTCTCTTTCTCTTTCTCTCTATCCACTTGAGCTCATATTGATCTACATAAAATGTTCTAGTTCTAGTTCTTATACAGCCCATCTTAAGCTGACTGTTTCCAGAATAAAATCATGAAACAGCAAAACTAAAGAAGACGTTACGGATCAGCAATTACTACAAACATGGCAGTTTTACCATCATGTCTTTCAGGGAGGGAACAAATGAAATCACATACACACGTCCTTGAACTTTCCACCTCATCGAAAATTACTTGTAGGCCTAAGAAAAAAAAGGTCACCCAGAGATAGAGAGAGAGAGAGAGAGAGAGAGAGAGAGAGAATGAGGGAAAGAGGGAGAGAAACGCAGCAACAAGGAAAATCCATATTACTCAAAACCAGAGCATGTGAAGTCTCGTTTAATTCAAAATTTATTCAGATTACCGATTCTTTCCTCATCTCGTACTGATAACTGATAGTGCGAAGTTAATTATTTTGTTCGCAAAGGATTCGATATAAAATTTCCAAACTGGTAACCTTCTATGCTGGCATAGAGAAACAATCTCATGTTCGAGCTTCCATCGTACCAAAGCGTTGAAATTCGCAGGCAGTATAATTGAACCAAAAAAAAAAAAAAAGTAAAACAAATAAATAAGTAAAATGGATGACCGATGGACCAAACTTCCTCAGTGCGCATGCGCTATGTACACAATCATTATGCAACCTTCATGATCTACCCCAACATGCGTCATACCAGATTGACGTAGGTTTCCTCTACCCCGGCGTGCTAAGAACCTCTTGCAGATTCTGGCCGTCCTGTGTCCCCACCCAAGGTCGCATCCGTTTAGGCCAATATGCGATAGAGGGGCATAAACCTGCCATTATCTTGACGGGAGATATCATTGCAGGCCGAGACTTATAGCGTATTGATTGCCTTCACGCATGGATTTCTATACTCTATTCTAGACAAGACTTGACTACACCGCACAAGTTTGCAATATCAGACGTGCCTAGAAACCTCTATTCAGTAAAGGAATGAAGCCAAGTAACTGCTAATGTACAAATTTTTTTTCTAATTTAAGTCGGACTTGATCCGCCCGACTTCCTAAATTTCAGCGGACATGGTTTAAGGAATGCCTTGGTGCCAATCTAGTAATGATTCAGCGCTCATATCGAATTCGGAAAGAGGTGAAGGTTAAAACGTGGGCTGTATTGCCATCCTGCAATCTGACAATCTTGACATACTTGCCAGTAAAATTGCAGGTCTTCCAATATTTTAAACCATAATAATTCAGGTCGAATTAGGATAGTAAGTTGACTGAACAGGTGGTGCGTCATAAGGTCCGGCAAATGTTGAACGTATCACATAACGCAAAGGTTCTATTTGTTTGTTAGAAATACAAAGGCATGACAAAACACCAATCAAAAGAACAGCAATACGCGGGTAAAATATAATATACGAAAAACGTTAATATAGCTGAAAATACTCAGGGATGACTAACTATAAACTTAAGTCCTACTTTAACTCGAGACATTCTAAAGAAATTCATAAAAATAAGTAAACTCTTTCTTAGGGATTGTCAAAGACCACACTAACTTGAGAGACAACCAAACCAGGCAAAACAAATAGAAACCAAACACAAAATTGAAGAAAAAAAACCAAAAACCAAAAGGGTTTATCAGTTTATAGTATAAAAACAGTAGCGTCCAAGCTTCTTACTGAAATCACTATCAAATTTAAAGACTTCAAAACAGTCAAAACCAAAATGTTTTCGAGGGTCTCTTAGATGTTGCAAAATGGTCTGGCCAACTTTTTAAAAGGAAAGGTAGATAGCTGGGCATATTTCGAAATTAAAAATAGATTCCACTAGACGTATGAAATGACAAGAACGCATACATGCGTAGGCGGGCAGACTGATAAGAAGTATTCGTACCCGTCTTGAAGTCTTTGCTCTGATATGAACAGAAATTCCTTAATGTCTGCACGATTTTGCTTACAATATTTAGTAGCACACCTTTGGTTCACCCAGTTTAGTAAGATAAGCACTTTAACAGCACAAAAGACTAGATAAGACAGGTTGTGTGTGTGTGTGTTGGTAGGGGGAGGGGGGGGCAAGGAAAACCTCCAAAAGGCGTGTTGAGAGGTGACTGCAAGACGGGTACACCGATGACGTAGGAGAGGAGCACTGGTGTTACTGCTCTGGAATGTACATAATTTGACCTTGACCTGTTAAATCAATCGATAGACTACCATTATTTCAACTGGAAGCAAG
>BMAT01013314.1:95380-106477 GCA_019649035.1 Elysia marginata | reverse complement strand
GTAAGCAATCCTATGCACACATTCAAGCTCTTTGTTGCTCTAAAAAAACTTCTGTTACTTTTGTGTACTTCAGTAAGCAATCCTATGCACACATCCAAGTTCCATGTTGCTCTAAAAATTTGCCATTTATTCAAGTCCTGTTCATTTTTACATATTCTTAAATTTGGACTCATTTGCTTCTATTGTAACCTTAGCAGTAGTGCAAAGATTATTGTTATTTCTCTTATTATAACCCAAGAATTCATATTGTTTTCTTTTTTTTTCTCCTCTGATAAGATGGACATTATATTGGTCTTGTTTGAAGTTTTGCTGATTTCTTCTCTATCAATTGCACTTCAATTTTTTTGTGAGAAATTTTATCTCTGGAGCTCAAATTTCCATCATGAAACATCAAGATTTTAAAAAAGACTTTCACAGGGAAAACTTAAACCACATTAAACTTTGAGAATTATGCACGATTGTTTTGTTTGCTCTGCAGTTATTGTCATGTTAATTTCAGGACAAGACTTTAACAGTGTCGCTCTGAGATTGAATCCTGACTGTATTATATAAATAGACCTTGATAAACAATGTACGTCTCTCTTGCTTTTCTCCCTTGACCTGTGTTAGGATTACATCCGAGCGGCAATGACGTGCATCAGTCACTTCTACCAGCGCGGGGCCACAAGTTACCTCGATCTCAGCGGGAGACTGCAGTACCTGTTGACAGCACAGCAACACCTTCAGGTATTCCCCCTTGAAAAGGGTCCAGGTTGTTTTTAAAAAATTCTGAAAATTTGAAGCTTATCAAGATTTTTTTGAGTATCCAGCTATGAAAATTTCTTGATTGTGTTGTGTTTTTCAAGCGTAAGACTTCAGTGGACTTCAGCTTGACTCAAAATGCTGGAGCATAGAAAAAGTTTCAAGTACTGATCCTAAACAAAGTTAGTTTCCTCAGCAACTTTGTCTATAAGCCTCCATTTTGAACCTCTGTGAGTAACAATTCATTTTCACCATGTTCTACACTTAGCAGCATAAAGCTTAGCAATAAAGAAACGGCTTGTTATTTCCATGCTTTAGGGGTGCTAGATAATGGAAGACTGACCATGTGGATGTGGATTTCAGGTTTTGAGATGTATTCATTTTTTAGATGATAGCTATCGGTTGTGTGGCTGAAATTGTCACTGCTCTTACCCTTTAACCAGATTCTATCAAATTGAAAGTTCAATCCACTGCTTAATGAAAAAGTTGAATAGGAAAGCTTTGTTCAACAGCTTTTTCATTCATGCAGTTTAAACAATTCCGTCTTACCGTAGACCTGTTCAAAAGTTACAACCATTTCTGTCTCTTAGTCATATGTAATTTCAAGTTTTGAGAACACACGAATTTTATTCATAATAGCTAAGAAAGCCAGGAAAAACAGCATCAGGAGCTAAGGGTTAAAAAGCCTAAAGCAGTTTTATTCATGCAGTAGAAAAATTTTGATTTTGTGTGAATGAGGATCATTGAGGCAAAACCAGGCTTCCGTCAAAACTGCTTGAATATACCTCTATAAGTTCTACATTACTTCTTTTGAATTATTAGATTGCCGATTGTAACAAGCAAGATCTTGCACTATGCATAAGCTGGAAGACCAATTTTTTCACCTCATTCAAAAGATGCAGCTTTAGCTTTCCTATTTTTCCCAAATAATTTGTAAGTGACTTTATTGGTGGAGGCCTGGTTTTGCCTGACTGCTCCTCAAGTTTATAAGTCTCTTGTACTTACCAAACTTTTTGTGCTTGCCAGTCGTACCTGGACCCGGGCCAGTGGGGCAGTGTCCGACACCCAATGGCGCCCGCCACTCCGACTCCGTTGCCTACAGGCCGGATGATGCAGGCACCGAGCTGGGACAGACCATCAGCAGAGGCAGCAGCCAGGATGGTGCTCACTCCAGAGCAGGTCAAAAAGTGAGTCTGTTTGGAAAATCTTTTATTCACACTCACACAAGAGCATCTTGATAGTCACCTTGGAACACAGAAAGATTCCAGGGCAGGAAATGATGGGAGCAATGGCGTGTCAAAAATAGATAATTTGAGGGCTTTGATGGCAAAACGACATGTCCATTTCAAAATATAAAATTTGCAGTTCTTTTTCCTTTTATATATTGTGTATGGGACAAAAATGATTTCATGCAGTTACTTTATTGTTTAAACATAAGCAAGTGCCAAAATAGGAGACGGATCACTTTAAACAATGGTTTGAAAAGAACATTTAGGAATAAGAAGAGTTTAGAATGGGTACAAGAGTTCTTGAAGTTTTGTTGTAGCACCTGGTCTGTAAACAAGATTTATGTTGAGGGAAAAAATTTTGTCTTCCAAGTTCTTGTTGTGCTGTTTTGAGATATTGAGTGTACCAAGCCAAGTAGCTTAAGTTGGTGTTGGCAGAAAACCATAAATTAAAGAAAAAGACTACCTACAAGATGTCTTATGCATTATAAAAGTGTTATAATATATTTAAATGAAAAGATGTCAAGTTGTAGAATTTTGTCAATAATATAAAGAGATTGCCTTTTTATCATTGCTTCCATACTTCTTTGCCTTTCTCACCCTGGAGCAGGGTATAGGCCATCAACAAAGCCCCTCCATCTCTCTCTATCCTGGGCCATCCGCTTAACATGGTTCCATGTATGTCAACTGTCTCTGACTCTTCTCCACGTTCCTCTGGGTCTTCCTATTGATCTTTTTCCCTGTGGGTTCCAGTCCAACACATTCTTTGTGACGCTGCCACATGGCTTTCTTAGAGTGTGGCCAATCCATCTCCATCGTCGCCTTCCTATTTCGTCTCCTGCTGGAATCTGTCTAGTTCTTTCCCATAGTGACTCATTGCTGATCTTATCCGTCCACCTAATCCTTAGAATTCTTCTCAGACTCCTATTGATAAACACCTGGATCCTTTGCTTCCATACTGGTGGATACATTTTAGAAATGGCACAAGTTTGTTCCCTGTAAAATTTTGCTCTACAATATTATCTCCTCGTGCTCAAAACAAAATAATTTTTTCACCTGTAAGGAGCTTTTGAACATCTCTATGCTTTCAAATTCTGCAACTGGACTTGTTTCAAATTTGTGTGATGCTCTACACATATTTTCTTGAGGATAAAAAGCACAAGAAATCAATAAGTTCTTGTAATAAAACATCACTCCCAGACATATCGGAACAATTGCCTTGCAAGTGGAAGTCACCAAGTTCATGGAGCTGTGCATCACCCAAGCCCTGGGAGGAGTGACGCCCGACAGTAGGACATCTTTGACATCTTCTTCTAAATCTCGAGTGCCCACCTTGTTTGGCCAGGGATCAGATCGTACACAACTGGTGGGATTGGTAAGCCCGGACCAGTTTCCTCTTCCCCTCCACTTTTTTTTTAATATCACAATCAGGGATGTTAATATTTCAGATTAAATGTGATTTCAGATTTTTTTTCTCTTTGCACAAATTTGGAATTTTAGCCGTAATTCAGCAGCTACTTGCAAATAACTTCTCAGAGTATTGAATGTAAAGGGCAACTACTTCTTTACCTCCAACCTTCTTCATGCTACCCTAGAGCTTTAATTACAAAAAATGTTCCTAAAACTTTAGTGCTTAGTCGGACTAAGAGTCTTGAATTGATTTCCCTGCATAAATAATATTAGGACTAGGAAGGAGAACGAGTATCTTGGAAAATAGTCTTTTAGAAATTGGCAGCAAACACAACTTGCAGAATTTGAAAATTTATAGGCACTGTCATTTTCTACTGAAAAATTGAATGCTTTAGGCCTTTAAAAAGTGATGTTTCAGAATCAAGCTCTGTTTAAAAAAGTGTTTCCAATGTTATTCAATGTTATTCATTAATATTGTTTGTTTTTCAACGTGAAATATATAATACGGTGTGCTATTAAAAACTGTATACATTACTGAATATACTTTCATGAATTGTAATTTGTGGATACTTACCACATTGAAATGAAAAACTTTTCAAAAGTAGTCTCTCATTTTTACTTCCCATTTTGTCTACAGATTTATTCTTGGGTGTGGGTATTTCATTATGTCTTGGAAACCTCACAAAGTTATAAGCTAGTTTTATTTTTAATATTTGTTTCTTTCTTGTTTGTTTCCTGCAGATCTTACTGAGTGGAAGTGACTTCAGTGCAGGCTACGATCTCACTGTTCGCATCATAAAGGTAAGGTTTCTAGCTTTTTATATCAAGGATAAATAATGGAATTCTTTAATACTTGCAAAAAGAAAACAAAAGTTTTTGTTCTCAAGCCTGTATGCTGCCTATTTGTATGAGGATGGACAAACATTTTTGTCAAAGACATTTACTTGCAAGGACCGACAAGAGACAATAATACATACAGATTCAGTTTTGAGTTATCATAGTTTTTCATTGTCTTTTGAGGAGAGAAAAAACGCCGTTTGCAATGCAATATGACAAATCATTCCAATTATGCATATTTGAGCTTTGTTGTATGGAGAAAAGACGAAGATGATATTGTGAAATCCTCTGATAAATGTTTTTAAATGTGCACCCCAAATTGCACAAATGTCTTTTGTCAGTCCATGTTAGCCCTCTCTATGAGTAAGAGTTGATCTTAAATCTTGTCCTTAACAGTTCTCACATGGTTATCTCGGTAGAGCTTTGGATGAACCTTGTGTTCAGATTTTGAAATGTACTGCTATTTTCTGTACAAGTTATAGTCATGTTTTTCTTGGAAATCAGCTCGGTTTCTTACCAAGTCTCACCAGCCATGGTTTTGTGGAGCAGACGGTGACTGCTATTGTTTTGCAGAATTGTCTGCAATTGCTAATCTGTTTATATTTATATGCCTCTTTTGTTTATGCAGACTCTATATGTGTTTTGGAATTAACTCTGCTAAAGGCCATAAAGAAGTCGTGCTTGGCAGCTTTTTTCATGATAAATTCTCCCAGCATATGAAAACAGTTCTTGAAAGGAATGGTGGGGCTCTTTGCTCATTTTGTTTTTTTTTTTTTTTTGTGTGTTTTAATGAAAGCCTCTTGGATTAAGTATGACAGAGCACCGGTGACCTTGTTTTGATGACTCAACTTATGAAAGGAACCACACCAGTTTTTTTAATGGTCTCTTGGTTATCAGTCCATGAATGGCTGAAACAGTAGTGGAAATGATTGATATAAGTTATTTTAATAAAAGCAAATGGCTCATCTTTTCCTTTTTTAGTTTCAGTATCTTTTACTTTTTATCTGGTTTTTTTTTCAGTCAAAAGCAAATTTTTATCATGATATTCACGATATAAGTAAATAAAGAGCGTTTTTATATAACGCCTAATCCATAAATGCTCTATGTTCTTTATGTGGGCTCCCTGACAGGCCATAACCAACCAAATATCCTTCTGAACTCAAAGAGCAGCTGCTATAAAAGCGTTTCTCCCTAGCATACTGACAAGATCTTTTACTACCCATAGCCAAGTACTCATTTAAAACCTTATGTTCCAAACAATGTTCTCAATTGTTCTCCTCCCCAGGAATTTCGCCTGAATCCGGTCCTGATCTTCACTCACTGTTCGCGGGAGCTTGCTAAACTAGGTCGCATCTCTGAGATAAACACACTGATACAGCGGCTGGTGCAAGAGAGCTTGGTTGATGATGACGGTGTGGACGAAATTGTAGGAGCCTCACTCTTAGTCATAGCGGACAGTCAAAACCAGGTAGTTTCAGAATTGGACAGAGCAGAAAGTATAGGGTGGAGAAAATGGAGAAGTAAATGACAGAAAAGAAAAACAAAAGTTTTTTAAAAGGTGAAGGAAAGGAGAGAAGATTAGGAGGTATTTATCAAACCCTATTGAGGCTTAATTTCAACCCTACACATGACATTGCAGCAATGAATATGTTGGTCTTAAAGCCCATCAGATTATTCTGCACTTCTATTGTGGCTATTGAACTTGATAGAGAATGATAATGTACAGAGTTACCAACCAGTACCGATTTCAGTATTTTAGGGCCAGAATGAGTACCAAAATACTGGAGTACTGATGTCAGTCCTAAATAATGAAATGAGCTATGACTTTGGAAATGTCTATGATTAGTAAAATGAAAGGGAAATTTATAAATTCTGGGTCTCTAATAAGAGATAAGAGATGGCCACATGCCAAAGGTACCAAGAGATCTTTTTTCCAAAATAAAAGTTTATGTCTCTGAGAGTTGACTGAAAACTTTTCGTAAGAGCAACATTTTATTGAAACTTGAGACAATTCAAATGCAAACGACCAAGGAACCTAATCTAGTAACCTCCTCATTGATTCTCATCTGATGTGAGCACTGAAAGGCCTTGGAAAATACTGAAATGGGGTCTACAGAGTACAGGAACTAGTTGGTCAGAGGTTGGCAGTTCTAAATGTAGCGTTCACTTGGAAAAGCCAATGTGATGTGAAAGAGTGGACGCATGGGGCATTTGAAAAATTATAAGCCTGATGAAACTTCTGTTTCCTTTTTCACTCTGAATTTTCATATATGTACGAGAGAAAGAAAATATATCCCTAATACAATACTGGGCTACTTTATTTTGATGAAATACACAAAAGTTGCTATGTGGAAACTTCAAACATAAAATTCTCTAAGTTCTTGAGTCTATCAGATTTCTTACCTCAACATTGTATCTCTTGATTTTCTTCAGGCACGAGATGAAAGTGATGCTCTAATCCAGCTGTTGCGGAAAGATGGAAACAAGGTGAGAAAATCAGCTTCTTGATAATGCTTCTAATCAAACAATATTGTTCAAACTTTAGAAATTTGATAGCATCTCCGCCTTTTCCTCTGTTGTGGACTTTAACTTTTTTTCTTTCTCAAAGTCTTTCTTAAATAAAAGAATTTTTGCCTTCACATCAATGGTTTTCTTTTAGATTTTGCTTACTTCTTTCTCCACTAACATTTGCAAACTAAAGTCTTCTTTTTTTTGCCTCCTTTCAGTTTTTCATCTTTTTGGTATTATAGATGTATGATATTTTCTACCGCTGTCCTTTTTGTTGGAACCAGTTTCCCTTCAAGAAGAAATTCCTTTCCTCACATGCAATCTTGCCATGTCTCATGTCTCCCACAGATTAATGCTTTCATCTTGGTCGGGAAGCTTCGCTCAGCTTATCTCTTGGCTGTCAAACGAGAGCGGGTGGAAGATGTTCAGAGGATTGCTGGGGCGGCGCAGCGTCTAAAACAATCGGCAGTGACAAACATCTGCAAGAAATGGCTGGAGCAGCACCAGAAATGAGGACTTGGGCTTACAGCTTATGATGGCTACTTTACTGTCACGAGAATAGTTTTATTGATCATGGTTTTGACTCACTAGGTTAAATGAATGCCAAGTCCTTTCCACTATGAAACTCCATGTGCAATATCTTGTGTATCACAAAGAAGCATTTGAAATTTGAATTTGTCTTTCAAATCTATATAAAGAATTTAAATGGCATGATAACCCTTGTCTTTGAATATTGCTTCAATGTTTACGTTTATTTAAACTTTTTGACTCTTACCAATATCTTTTAAAGTCTATTGAAACTTACAAATGTGTGTTGTAGTGGTTAATGAAACTTGTTAATGTGTGTTGCTTAGTCTATTAAAACTTGTTCTTATGGGTTATAGAGTTTTTTAAAACTTGCTCACGTATATTGTAGAGTCCAGAAAGTATTTCCTTTGATGCCACAATATGTTTATTTAAACACTGAATGATTAGGTCTAGGTAATACAGGTGACTATCTGATTCTATGATCTCTAAGATGTAGACTCTTCCAGTCACCCTGACAAATGATCTCAAAAACTTTCCGCCACAATTCTAAGACAGTGTAAATCAAACTGCGCATACATTTTTTGTATTATATGTCTTCCTGCATACACAGGTGCCAAACTATGAAACATATTAAGAGATTTATTATTGAAAAAGGAAAGAATAGAAATTAGGTTACACCTGATTCCTTTTTTTATATTCAATAGTGAAATATGTGACATGTAGTCTTGACTTTAGTGTAGGTCTAGTTATGTAACTATTGTATGTATTAAAAAAAATCAAACTCAAAATTTGCAAACGACAGGAAAATCAATGCTAATGGTGGTTTATATATATTTTAATTATTTCTTTAAAAATTTACATTTCACAATTCTTTGTCCCTTTGCAAAACTTTGTTATTATATTAAAAGAGTTACTCCTGAACTCCAGGAACAAGGTGTAGGGTCTTTATTATTTTTGGCTCATGGCATATAGAGGAGTTTGCAATTTCTTTCCTCGCTGCCTTTACTTTTGTAGACTTTTTAAAAGACGAAGCTACTGAATTAGTGTTAGTCTAGCACAGGGGAGTGAATTAAAATTTGCCCTGACTTGGGATTAAACCCTGGACCTCTAGAGTTGTGATTGGCTGTTATACAAAATGAACCACCTCTCAACCCCGAGAGCTTGTATTATAAAAATAAAACCCAGCCTATTATTAAAAGAAAGTTTACATTATTCTTTATATGTATAATTCTATTTTTTTAATTAAAAAACTGCCATTCAAGGGTAATGACCACTATGTGATATGAGCACAAGTTTATGACATTCATTGTGAAAGAGAGAAACAATCTTAAATTTTTGCAATATATCATGTACTGATAATCATTTGCGCTGGGAGTTGCAAAGTCTAGAGTTGGTGTAAGCCTCTCCTTGCAAATTGCATCATGCAAATAATGTTTTCCTATACATTACAAAACGCTATTATATTTTACTTTCAGTACTTCATCGTTGCGATTTAAAAAAAAAGTAGCTGCATCTGAATGGAGAAGGTTTTGTGTGCACAGAAAGTTGATATTTGCAACTTTTAACAATGATTGAATACTGATAACTTCTTTACATTGCCCTCAAAGATTCTATGAAGCTTGCAAAAGCAGATGATTTTGAGATTTAAGTCACTCGTTCGTCCTCCACCTGATTTTGTGTCGTAAAATCCTCAAGGCATTATAAAGTTCCTTTGTGTTCTAATTTTCTGTATTTTAGTTTGTATACAGAGCCTGTGAATTGCAGTAGAATTCGCATAAAGTCAAAACGTCGGGACAGAAACAATCTGTGTTTTTAAGCAAGAGTTAACTTTAACCATTACATATATATATATATATATATATATGAAATACAATATGGGCCTAGCAAAGTTGACTTTAAGCAAGAGTTTCTTTTTCATTTTATGTGTTGAATTTAAGTGGATTCCACTGTATCTATACTTCTTATTTTAAAACATTCTTGGATACAAAAGTCGACCACTCTCAATGAACCTAACCATGACAAATATCTGGGCCTATCAACAGCTTCAGTAGAATACAAAAATTAATAAAATCAATGATAGCTATAATTTGTTCTTGGTTTTATGTGAGAAAATTCAAACCTTTCTTTAGATATCTTTTAAATGCCCAAAGTCTTTTGAAGGATATGTTATAAATTGTATGTGCATGTATGTGCTTAAGTTTAACAGTCAATATTTCGTCGATAATCTTACGTTCATGTAGACAGAGGAGAGAAAAATAAACCCATCTAACTACAAGAGCTTTCTCAAATTTAAGGAAGATTTATTTTCAAGAAATTCATACCTTGCCAAATGTTCCTTCATTCAAAACTGCATTTCTCAACCAGGAAAGCATATATAGTTATGTTTAAATTATTCTGATGAATATAAACATTCCCCAAGTGTTTATTGCTAATTCCTTGTGGGGGTTGAAAACACTCACTTATCAGACATTCTACTGTGGGAGAAACAGGAATTGCCAAGTGTAACTGTCATATTTGTTTATCGTAGACTTGCCCTCTATCTAACATACAGGTACCAATATGTGGAAGTCGAGTCTTTGGGCCTGTCTAAATTGTACTTAAGCCTTTGAGCCCTGGCGCCCTCTAGTGGAAAATTTTCTGTTCATAGAAGTTCTAACTTCTGATGCATTTTTTAAAGGGTTTGCTATATGGAAAGCTCGATTTATCTATTATTGATAAATAATTAAATAAGATTATTGGGAATTCTCTGTCACTCACAATGATATAGAGATCGATTAATTTCCAATATTCAAATCTTTTTCTATTATGTACAGAAAATACAGAGTTAATTGAAAAAATTCAAGGTTATGTTTGATCTAAATTCTAAGTGAAAGAATTTTTCAAGAAATTTTGTCATTTGTATGAATTAAGTTTGCTTTAAATGAAATATATTTTGTGAAAAAGTTGTTTAATGAACATGCAACAACGCCTGTCTTTCAAGTGATGCTTGTAAATTTAATTCCATGATTAATAATTATTATTGATCACTTTGTGAAGACCTGTTCCTCTCAGGATTGCGACTTTGTATTTAAGAATGCACTATTTATTATTTCAACTTGGTCAAATATTTGTGCCTTTGATTCCTTGTAACTGTTATGATTATAGATTGGTATATGGTACATTGCATGCTATTTATTTATGACATGTTAAGTCATGCAAACAAGAAGTTAATGCATTTTTTATCTTTTCAATATATAAATGTATTAAAACTTTTATCACCAAATTATTTTAGCCTTGGGTTTCTTTTTTTTTTTTCAAGGCATCAATGCACAAAATCTATTAAGATTGTTTTAATTTCTTCTAGCAGTCTTTGTAAGTAACGTATGACCACAGGGGAACTGTTGAATACAGTTTTTTTTAGCCTTTGTTTTCAGATATAGAGCCTCATAGTAGAGTCCATAATAGATTAGGTGACAATTTTCCCAGAAGGACCAAGCCCAACTTACTGGGACAGTCTTTTGTATAGATCTAGGTGCTTTTATTTCCACACCCTTTTTATCTAAACATTTTTTTTACTGATTTGTTTCTTCTCTTTTATCATTACATAAATTAGTTTTGTTTATAATATTACTATTACTATTTTTCTTTTATTGTAATTTGTTTGTCTATTTATGTAACTGTCTTATACTTCATCTTTTTTTTTGTCTGATGAAGGGGTAAAGTCAATAGCCTACTTGTTTCATTTAAACTATTAGAGCTGGAAGATATACCTTACCAATTTTTACTTCATAGTGTAGCAATAAACTGGGTATCCATTTTTGAATCAGTTCTGGCTCTGAGTTTGACTAAGTACAAACAAGCATAGAAA